>CAWVRF010000286.1:0-73000 GCA_963932465.1 Maratus speciosus
TGATTAGTTTTGGAGGTTCATTAAGTATACACGTTGGAAAGGGGGCTAGACACCCCTTATTTAAAAAAAATGGGTTTTTCATGCAGAGTTATTCGATTTGCACCAAATTTAGTATACCGGTTTATTATACTAAGGATCTGCCTTGGTTAAATTTGGAGGTTTATTGGTTAAGTATGAAGAGGGGGCGGGGGCTAGTCCCCCGTTAATTTAAATAAATGGGTTTTTCATGCAGGATTTTTCGATTTGCTTCAAGTTTGATATATCGGTTTATTCCGATATGGGGCTTCCTTCATTAGGTTTGGAGATTCGTTGGTTAAATATAAAAGGGGGAAAGGGGGCAAGTTCCCTCTTCTTAATTTAGATAAATGGATTTTCATGTGGAATTATCCAATTTATTTTATTTTTTTTTCTATGTTCATTCTGATAAAAAGCTTTCCTGATTAGATTTGGAGGTTTATTAGTTAAGTATAAAGCTTAATTTACCGATATGCCTTTTTATGCAGAATTATCTGATTTGCTTCAAATTTGGTATACCGCATACCAGTTTATTATGTTAAGGAGCTTCCCTGATTAGATTTGGCGGTTCATTGGTTAAATATAAGGGGGGAGGCTAATCCCCCTTCATTTATTTTTTGAGGTGCATTATTCTTTGAAATAATAGCATAATATACAATTAGTGTGAATAGCCTGTGAGCTCAGTGCCACCAGTTTAACTGGGCACTTTTCTTTTTATTTAGGTAAGGGCAGATTTGTGGGCGTAATAAAATAGATAAATATGAGATACAATTTTGAGATTAGTCTACAATATCAAAATATGACATTTTACTCAGGGATTTCCTCAGGGTTTTATCCTGTGCCTATTGTCTCTATGGGCGGGGCTGGTATGGACAACAGGGGTAAACTAGAATCCCTTAGGTTTGAGAAAACAAAAGGGCTTATGTTTGAGTATAGTAACAAAAATGTAAACTTGTATTGTAATTTTGACAACCTATGCCAGATAAATAGAAAGACCTTTAGGATATACTCGTAAATATGAACTTTATTCCTATCCTTTTGTATTTAAAGAGAGAAAAATGGTTTGTAAACTATACCAAAATCCATGAATGTGTTTCAACGAAACTTATTGCACCTGTGGAATGCAATAGATCTTGAAATACCCGGAAAACCTCCTGATTTGTCACAAAAGGTTCAGTTAAACAATTTTTCTTTCGTGTTTTTTAAAGGACTTTATAATGTTTCATTTTCTACTTCTAGACATTCGCTTTTAGTCTTCGTAATATTCTTCTTTTCTATTACATTACTTCACCAATAGTAATTTCTATATAATTTCTTAATAGTATTCTTAATTGTATTGATTTTTAAGAAATAGTCTTAGTTTTTGAATTTTTATATTAATTTGATATAAAAATAATTATTTCTGAAAACGACAAGGAGAAATTTTTGGCAGTTGACGCATACTTAGTGCATAAAACTGGAAAGCAATTTATTCGTTGGAGATACACGAAACATAAATTAGACTGCGTTTTAATTTTTCTATGTGATCGGTGGCCTTGTAACCGAAAAAAGAAAAAAGTCCTTAACTGGAAACACTTTTTATGAGAAATGCTATCAAACCGTTATTTACAAAAAGTAATATTCACCTCTTTTAATGATAGGAAATTTACGATTATATTAAAGCAAAGATTTTTTTTAAATGGTGTTTTTTTTTTTTTTTTTTTTTTTTTTTTTTTTTTTTTTTTTTTTTTTTTAAGTGATATGCTTTAGTCTGGCATAAAGCACGTTTCCAGATCAAAGTTAAATAAATCTACAGTAAATTTATGATTGTAATATCATAGATACTAAGATTTAAATTTTTAAAGCAAAATGTAGATAACATTGCAACATGAAACTTTTGAAATAAATTTCTTCCTTGCCCGCTATTTATTACAAGCATTGTTTGACCTCGTGATCAAGCATTTCTTGATGTTTCTAAAATTCTGTAATTTTGATATGAATTTCTATAATATTGAAAGTTTCGATTTAGGCAATATTTGTAGAAATGTTCTAGATTGGAAAAAAATCGGATAAAAAGAGTTGACCACTGTTAGGGAGAATGTAGAAATATATCTGCTTCTATATTTTTTGGAACTTTGAACAAGTATGCCGTTGCGTGGATTGGGGGGGTGGGGGGGTGGGGGATCGAAAAACTTGAAAACTGGAATTCTGATTTTTACTTTCTTCTATCTTAACAAGAAGACTGGATTCGTGAAAATTTTCGACTTTCGGTTTTCGACGGATTTACACATTTTAGGGTCAGAGATTCCGAAAAACATGTTTTTAAAAAATGTCTGTCTGTCAGTCTGTCTGTCTGCCTGCCTGTATGTGAGACAAATTTATAAATAGATACTTTAAATAGAATAAATAAATAGAATAAATATAGATAAATAAATATAAATAATATAAAATAAAATAAATAGAAATAAATATAGAATAAAATAAATAGAATACTTTCCCGTGGTCTTTTATCCGATTTGTTTTTTCCTATGTGCGCTTTTTTTCAGTGATTCCTGTATCTTATAGAAATGTTTATTTTGATTTATTTTGTTTAGTTTAAATGTTTAGAATAATATATCTGAAAATTCCATGATGAAACCAAAAATTACAAAAAATTCGACTTCAATCAATTGCTTAATATAACAACAACAACAAAAAAAAGTAACAAACTATGCTAATTTCGAATTTTAGGCATATCTTAACAAAGATATTTACTTATTATTATTTTTTCTTTATTTGTTCTGTTAATATCTGAAAATACTAATGCCACTGATCAGGACATACAAAATTATAAATTGATAAGTGATTCAGAAAGTCTAAAAAATGTTATTATAATTATTATTATTATTATTATTAATATAATTTTATGTTAATAAACAAAAAATTCAAATAGCGTTAAATAAAATGAAAATAAAACTTTCCGATCGAATCTATTATAACTAACTACTTTAAAATTTACAAAAAAAAAAAAAAAAAATGTTTATATGATATTATACACGCGTAAGTCGAAAAAAAAAAGTTGTTATGTAAACGAGCATTCTCGTATGCGAACATGCACAACATTTTTCAATATTTGCATTCTAATTATCAACGGAATGTATTCTTATTCACATAATGTCCAAATTAAGTAGTACTGTAAATGTAAATTTTCATATGCGAATATTCAGGAATTTTTTTTTTTATAATAGCATTCTTAAACATCAACGGAAAATATTGGTATTACCTTTCGCGAATATCAAATATCAAGTATTGATGTTAATTAAAATTATCGTAAGCGAATTGTCAAATTTTTTCAATATTAGCATTCGTAGACATCGACGAAAAATATTTGTATTGGCGTTCGCGAATGTGAAGTTGAAATAATCTATAAATTGTATTTCCTTAATTCCCACCCCCCCCCCCCCCCCGTAGAAAGCATCAACTTGTCCCTTGTAGAAGTCATGTTAAACATCTCTTAATGATATGTTAAAATTTTGTTTTCTTGGACCAAATCTTAGAATTGTTTAACTCACCCATTAACTCTGCCCCCTCCCTCCCCCCTAGGCTGTAAGAAACTGACAATGCAAAAACTTTACTTTAGTTTTTAGCATTTATTTATCGACAAGTTCAATATTTAACACTTCCTTGTCACGTTTTTTCCGGTCACCTTTTTTCCTTGTCACATTTTTTCCGGTCCCGTTTTTTCCGGTTCCGTTTTTTTCCGCTCTTGTTTTTTCTGTCACGTTTTCTCCGGTCCCGTTTTTTCCTGTCACCTTTTTTCCGTTTACCGTTTTTCGTCCGCTCTTGAGTGCTTATTCACCATTCGCGCGGAAACTCGGTTCAAAACGTCCACTTTGACATTATTTTCTGAAAGATTTATAGCGTTTGCAAAAAAATGGAAAAACAGCTCGATGACATAGTTTCTGAACAACAACACCAGCTAGTTTCATGCATTTTCGATCAAAAATAAATTAAAACTGGTGTCAGAAAGTTGCCCTTTTGGATTTGAGAACACTCTTAAAATATTTTTAACATTTATTTGTTGCGTTGCTTTCAGGATCTTCACGATCGTTAGGATTCCCGGACAATTAACCAACTGTGACTGTAAGAAATAAAGTTATTACTAACTTATTTTTATACAGAGGAACGTTATTTCGAAATGTGAAGTGACGCTCAAAGCCTCTAACAAAACTCCAACTAGCGCGGGGCCCTGGGTAGTCACCCCAATTGCACGATGATTGCGTCGGCCCTTTTTGTATAGATTGCGTGTGAGATGGAGATGCCTAAGCCTTAAATAATTTTTTTCCCGCTTTACAAGACCTCAAAGAGAAAAATCAACACAAGTAGAGGAAAAGTTGATGTGAGTGATTCTTGCATTTGGCTATGCATACCCCCCCCCCCCCCTCCATTTAAGGAGACACCCCTGGGTAAGTTTAGCCTTTATTCTCCATCTCTCTTTTTTTGAAAACACATAGATCTTTCAGAAAATAGTCTGACAGTGGGCGATTTGAACCGAATTTCCGCGCGAACGAAGAGTAACCACTGTAGAAGGGGTGAGAAGCGTCTGTCACTTGATCAAAATAACTTATAACTCAATAGGTAATTTATTTATCAAAAAATGGAAACACTGTTTGATTCCGAATCGCTTCCATAGTCAGGCCTTCGAATTTTATATCTTTCCGTTAAAAAATGAATTTGTACCGTTTTTTATGGAAGAAACGCCGCACCTGTCGTAAGCGCCGCACTCCTCAAATTGGCCTAAATAAGCGAAAAAATATCGTAATCGCCGTACCCGCCGTAAACGCCGCACCCGTGGGAACGCCGTCGCATTGACCATTGACCTAACTTTAATCAAAGTTTTATGGACAGTATACACTCTTAAAATGAAAGAGCCAAAATAACTCATAGTTGAGCCGAAATCCACTCATCTCATGATTTGAAAGTCAGCTTTTCATAAAGAGTTGAAACAACTCGAGTGAATGAGTTGTTTTTAGGCAACTCATGATTCAGTGGTCTCTATTTTACTCATACTTGAGTGAAATCAAATCGATGAAGGTAAAATCTAGTAGCACTTGAGTGATTTGTAAGTAACTCATACTTGAGTGAAATTGAGTCATTTAAGACTAAATCCAGTAGCACTTGAGCTATTTGTAACCAAGTCATACTTGAGTGAAATGAAATAATTTAAGCCTAAATCCAGTACCCCTTGAGGGATTTGTAATCAATTCAAACTTGAGTGAAATGAGTTCATTTCAGATTTAATCCAGTAGTTCTTGAGCGATTTGTAACAATTCATACATGGATTAAATCAACTCATTTAAGAGTTCATCAAAAATCCCTTGAGTGATTTCTAATAAACTCATTCATAATAGAACTCGCTCAAAATTACAAAAAAAAAAAAAAAAAAAAAAAAAAAAAAATCCCTTGACCGATTTCTAATTAACTGATTGCTGGGCAACATATAACAATAATATGTTCCCGCACCATGTTGGTTAAGTCAAAGTACAGTTGCGTAATTTGTTATTTCTGTTTGTACAAATTTTTTTTTATAAAACATAATTATGAGTGTAAAATTATAATAATTATATTTTCGAATATAATAGGAGTGGAAGTTTATACAAAAATTATTAAGTTGATTTTAAATATTAAATATATATTTTTTAAAAAAATTGTTTTATTGTAAAATGAATGTATAATGTTGAATATAGTTCGGATCTCAGATAACAACAATAGCCAGACGCCATGGTGTCGTTTTATGACAAGCCAGTGGAAGGTGGTGTATAATTAGAAATCGTAAAATAATAAAAATGTTGGAATAAATTTATGGCCTTAATAAAAGTGTTGGAATAAATTTATGGCTTTAGACCACCCAAACTTTAAGGCATATAATAATATTAAAGTATATGTAAGGGGCTATTGCAGACTGTTAGCTAATAGGTCTATCGAAGGATAATGCAAAATCTTCTCACATCCAATAAGGGAGGACTGTACAAATAGTTCCACCCACTTCCAAGAGTTGGTGTGCAAGAAGAAAAAGGTTTGAAAAAGAGAGTCTAAGAAAAGATGTCGAAGACGCAAGAGCGATCCTGAAAGCCCATGTCATGCATCAATCGAGCCCTAGTAATGCCCAGGCGAGATGGACATATCGGAGAGAGCCTAAGCTAGCCTAATTGACCTGATGATGTCTTCCTGGTGTAAAAATAAAATGGATTGTCCTACTGCGATCCGTAGCTATGCATCCCGCCATCCCGATTTCGCCGCTCTGATGAGAAGATGAATCCTGATGATGTTTGGATATGATCCTTAGCATCGCGACAGCTCTGAATTTGATGAATAAAGGCCACCATCCCGTATATGATTCAATTTATTACATTAATCTTTTTCTTTACCACTTTAATTATATGAGAAATTATAAATATCCTTTTATGATATTTTATGGTAGAGAGCAATCTGAGATCCAACAAAACCAATAATTAAATATAATTAAGGTATTTTAAAAATGAAAGAGAATTATTTGTCTTGCAAAAAAAATATATATATAATAATAAGAGTAAATGAAAACATTTTTTTTATTTGAAGATTAAATATACATGTAATAATGAGCAGCAAACAAAAGTGTTGCTTTCCTTTTTTTTTAATTAATATAATGTGTATATGTATATAGTTGTGTTCAATGTAAATAAAATATTTAATCAAGTATTAAAAAGTTTCTGTAATTATTTAATTGATAAATGTTTAAGGTGTGTCAATTTATTTTTACAGCTTTAATTTAGTTTAATTCATAAGTGGAAGAGTTCATCTAAATAAATCACAACGCAAACTCTTAATTTTATTCGTAATTAATTAAATTTAATAATTACAGCTTTACGCGGATTATAATGTTATTTTATTAATTATTCGCGTTGCTCTTCTACTAGAATTACGTAATTACGATCACTTATGTTATTTGAATTTATTTAAGGTATATAAATTTATATACCGGATTACTATGAGGTTGCTAGGATGATTTGGACAAATTAACAATTTTGGGTGTAAATTAAATAGGAAATAAACAAGTGTAAATATCTGTCCAGCATCCCCCCCCCCCCTCATTAAAGTAAAATGGTGCTATGACTCAGGCAACGTTCATCTGAGGTCATTAGAAATAATAATAATAATAATAATAATAATAAAGGAAAAAAAATTAAGTATTATTTTAATGTCACAATTTTAAAGATATTGTAGGTAAGTAGTGGGGAAAAGAGAGTTCGATTCCGAGGGAGGGAGGAGGGAGGTGGTGGAAATCGTACTATAGTACGAGAGGGTTTGAGAAATATGTGTGTTAAGTTCTTATCAGTCGGAAAGGAGATAAGATAGGATAGTGAGATAAGATAATCTGATAGTGAGATAAGAGTAAAGTGCGGAAAGATCATGCTATATTAGGGTAGTATTAGTTTAGAAGAAAATTATAGATAGTTTTCGAACGTAAGGAGTCGATCTAGATCATACTATAGTATGATAGGGTAGGAAGATGGTAAAATTTGTAGACGGGGCTTAATTTTTCGTAGCATCTTAGGGTTTGAATGAATAACCATATAAGGTAATGCTATATTATAACATAAGAGGTTAGGTCTTTTTGAGAGGAAGCTTATTTTTCGGAATCGACTTACGGTTTGCACATGAAAATGCTAGGTGGCGCCCTCTACCGGCAGGAATTGGAAACTATTGTAATTAGGGTTTTTTTCATAAAAATTTCACTTGGAATCGAACCTGTACCAAAATAGTCTCTTGACTTGATAATTTGTAGTAGGTTTAACTGATCAAGCCAAGAAACTATACCTGTAAGTCGAGATTTTAGATGTTTCAAGGCAAAAATTGTAGCCCTCTCATTTATGGGTGTTGGTTTGTCGGCTACTTAAGATAAGTCAACAATACCTATTTTAACTACTACTGCACTTTGAGAATTACTTTAATGTATACGATTTTATCGATTTTGCATGCGAGAGTAGGGACATTCTACCATCCCTTTGTTTCGAACTTCGTAACAAATTTCATTTTTTGTAACTGATATGCTATGCACTATTTGAGAATTACTTTAATGTATACGATTTTCATTTTTTTTAGTTTAACTTATTTTATCGATTCTACGCACGAGAGTAGGTTCATTTTACCAAACCCTGGTTTCGAACTTATGAACTATGATTCAAATTTCATTTTTTGTGACTGATACGCTATCCACTGGGCAAACCGTGCCCCAACATTTACTAATATATTTTTGAACACTATCTTTTTCAAATACTTATCATTTTATTATGCTTTCGTTTAATGTTAATTTAACTTAACGGGAGTTATAATTGCATCACAACATTTAACATTCTGGTGGTTTTTATTTTTTAATTTTCGGCTATGTCTTTTCGAAAAGGAAGTATATAGGGGAGCTAAATTTTTAGGGGTTCAAAAGTCACTTTTTTAATAACTGATATGCTATCCAACGTCCACACTGCGTCTCTAACGTTTACTTGCATGCTTTTAAACACTATCTTTCGCAAACATTCGATAAGTAATCAGCCTTTTCAACAAAAACTAACTATTATGTAAATAATGATACTCATTGATTTTAATGGAGATTATATCACAAGTACACAAATTTTAAGAAAGAAGATTTTTTTTTTTTTTAACATCCCAATTAAATTAATTATGTACATTACTTTTTAACACACTACTGTAATTTAAATATATTATTTAGTCACTAACCCTGATATTTTTTCAAAGTAAAAGTTTTATAAGCATCGAAGAAATATCTCTTATTTTAAATAACTTAATTTTTGATTGCAAACCATTTTCCATGTTTTTGTAAATAAGTTCTTTATGAAGAATACAACAGTTTATTTTAAAGGTCATTAAATCCGTAGCCTTCCAATTTATTCTTGATTTAATTAAATTTCTAACACAAATGCTTGACTTATATACAATTGATATTATTAAAAAGTCTTTACCAAAGTCTAATACTAATGACTTTTATAAATTAACGATTAAAAAAATACTTTATTCATACAGAAATAATTTTACTTTAGAACTGTTATTCAAAACTTTCCTACATAGAGTCATGATTTCTTTGTATATCAATAACAAATGCTGTATACATTGAATTATATACTACCAATTCAAGTGAAAATTCTTAAAAATTGCATACATACAAGTATGCTAAATAAAAAAATCTGAAAATACAACTGACTAATAATATAAAATAGAACAAACAAATCATTTAAATTTTAAAAATACATATAATTTCAATATAACAGTAAATCCTGAGTGTTATATTACTATCCTGCATTAAATTTGACGATAAATAGTAATTTTAAATTAAACACTTGAACTACTAAACCATGAAAATTAATTGAAACGAACAAACAGATCATCTACATTTTAAAAATACATACAATATATCAGTAAATTCTGAGTGCTATATTACTATCCTGCATTAAATTTAGCGATTAATAGTAATTCTAAATTAAATACTTGAACAACTAAGTCGTGAAAATAAATTAAAATGAGCTAACTAATCATCTACATTTTAAAAATACAAAAATTACTAAAAGAAAAAATATAATGTTTCAAATTTTGTCTAAGTAATTGTAAAATATTTAAAAAACGTTTAATAAGATTTCTACATGATATATACTAAGTATTCATATAATAGATATTAAAAAGAAAATATATAATGCTTCAAATTTTGGTTAAGTAATTGTAAAATATTTAATAATATTTCTACATAATATTTACTAAGTATTCATATAAGTTATCACGAGATATTTTTAAATTGTACTATATATATATATATATATATATATATATATTGTATTTCAAATTTTGTCTAAGTAATTGTGAAAGATTAAAAAAACATTTAAATACTTATAATTTTATTATGCTTTCTTTTAATATTAATTTAACTTAACGGGAGTTATAATTGCATCACAACATTCTGGTAGTTTTTATTTTTTTAATTTTCGGCTATGTCTTTTCGAAAAGGAAGTATGTAGGGGGGTAAATTTTTAGGGGTACAAGAGTCACTTTTTTTTAACTAATGTGCTATCCAATGTCCACACTGCGTCTCTAACGTTTACTTGCATGCTTTTAAACACTATCTTTCGCAAACATTCGATAAGTAATCAGCCTTTTCAACAAAAACTAACTATTATGTAAATAATGATACTCATTGATTTTAAGGGAGAATATTTCACAAGTACACAAATTTTAAGAAAGAAGATTTTTTTTAAACATTGCACTTAAATTAATTATGTACATTACTTTTTAACATACTACTGTAATTTAAATATATTATTCTTGAATTCTATGTATGATGTAATAAAAAAACTTCGCTTTTATAGGAAATTTAAGTTACTTCTAAATATATTATTATCCAGTTAAACAATGAATGATCATACTTTAGCAGTATAAAAATCAATCTTTGTTCACTAGAGTAAGAAAGTTATTTAATATGATTTTTGCTTGCAAATATATAATAACATGTTACTTAAGATTTTACAAAATAATACACATAGAAATAATAGACAATAGAAATTTAAAAAAAAAAAATTAATATTTTTAATTTTTTAAACTGAGGAACTTATTAATATATCGCTTTTAACATTTCGAAGTGTATAATTATAGGATATAATAAGGGTAGGATGATAACATAAAGATTTATAATTATTTAACTAAAGCATAGTGAAAGTTACAATACATATATACTAAACAAAAACATAGTGAAAGTTTTAAAGTCTTATATACAGATAGATACGCAAACTCACTTTTGATAAATTGTAATTTTTCTGCTAACTTGTAATACTTGAATTTGACTTAATATGATTCATTGATTACTTGTATTTGAAATCTTGATTGGTTGATTGATTGATTGATTGATATGATTGAATACTTTTATTTTAAATCTAATTGAACTTTTTAAAAGCATTTTTGAATTTTTTTTTTTTTTTTTTTTTTTTTTTTTAACTAGATTTTTATTTTTTAAATTTTGGAAAACTTCTATATTTATTTTTTAATTTTAATTATTATAACTTTTTTCTTTTTTTCTTTTTACTTAAAAATATTTTTATTAAGTATATATATATGTACGTGTGTGTGTGTGTATATATATATATATATAAACCTATTGCTTCTATACGACAAAAAAGAAGATATATATTAAACTATAACATGTTGAAAGTCATGTACATGTACAAGCAGGTAAACTCGCTTTTGCAAACTTAATTTATGAAGTTTTTTAAATATTATTTTAATTTTGATAACTTAATTTTTTTAAATTTTTCAAAGTTTTAATTTTTTTAATTTTGTAAACTTTATAATTTTTCAAAGTTTTAATTTTAAATTTTATAAAGTTTTTTTCAAAGTTTTAATTTTTAAAATTTTATAAAGTTTTTTTCAAAGTTTTAATTTTTAAATTTTATAAAAGTTTTTTTCTTTCAAAGTTTTAATTTTTAAATTTTTTAAAGATTTTTTTTCAAAGTTTTAATTTTTAAATTTTATAAAAGTTTTTTTCTTTCAAAGTTTTAATTTTTAAATTTTATAAAGTTTTTTTTTCAAAGTTTTAATTTTTAAATTTTATAAAAGTTTTTTTTCTTTCAAAGTTTTGATTTTTAAATTTTATAAAGTTTTTTTAAACTTTTTAATTTTAAAAAGTATGAATTATAATGTTAAGATTATTAATTTAATGTTTTAAACCTATGTTATATTTTTTATTTATTAAAGAATTGTTGTTTTCTTAAGCTATACATATGCAAATTATACTCTAACACTCTATTAAAAGTTCTAAAAGGTATAGCAAAATAAACATACATATTAGTAATGATATGATATGATTGATTGATTGATATGACTGATTGATTAATTGATTGATATGATATGCATTATGTTAACGGTTTTATTCTTTTTTCGAAGAATAGTATTAACTTTTTTAATTCTTGAAAGGTATGAATCATAGTATTAAGATTTTTAGTAGGATATTTTATAGGTATGTTATATATTTTTAATTGTTATGAGATTGTTTATTTCTTTAGTTATACATGTACAAATTATAACATTCCTTTAAAAGTTGTAATAGGAGTACCATATTCGAACACTATGAAAAATAAACACACGGATTAAAGAGGATAGGAATACGTTTTGTTTTAAACAATTCATTTTGCATGGCGGTTTTATCCTTTTTGAAGGATCGTGTGATAACAGTTTTTATATACAGGGTGAGTGATATATATTATGTGAATGGTTTTACCCTTTTTTGAAGAATAGTATGGTAACACAAGATAATAGTTTTTATATACAGGGTGAATGATATATATTACGTTAATGGTTTTATCCTTTTTTGAAGAATTGTATGCTAACATATGATAATATTCATTATTAATAAGGGAATGACAGTTGTTTATACAAACGGTGGGTGATATATTAAACGTTCTAATATATTAAAAGTATTGAAAATTAACTTATTTAATGGATAACTTCAGGAATTTAATATGAAATTAATAAAATAAAGTTAACTCAAGATTCATTTGATAAGAAATTGAAAAAAATAAATTTAAGTGAAGTTGATTCAAGAGTAATTTAATTAAACTACGTGTTTAAACACTTTGACTGATGTCTTCACTATTGTATGATTTGTTTTAGTAAAATATGAATACTTAGTAAATATTATTTAATTGAACACCATTACTTAGATAAAATTTGAAATATTATATATATTTTTTCTTTTTAGTACAATATTAGTTGAATGCTTAGACAATATTTGTTGAATACTTAGTAACTATTATTTAATTGCACATAATTACTTAGACGAAATTTGAAACATGATATTTATTTTTCTTTTTAGTAAAATATTTTACGAATACTTAGTAGATATTATATAGTAATATTATGAAATATTTTTTTAATATTTTGCAATTACTTAAACAAAATTTGAAATATTATATATTTTTTTCTTTTTTGTATAATATTAGCTGAATACTTAGTAATTATTTACTTAATTGAATACAATTATACTTAAACAAAATTTTGAAATATTATATTTATTTTTTTCTTTTTAGTGTAATATTAGTTGAATATTTAGTAAATATTATTTAATTGGACATAATTACTTGTACAAAATTTGAAATATGATATTTATTTTTTCTTTTTAGTATAATAATATATGAATACTTAGTAACTATTTACTTAATTGAATACAATTTCTTAGACAAAATTTGAAATATTCTATTTATTTTTTTCTTTTTAGTATAATATTATATGAATACTTAGTAACTATTTATTTAATTGAATACAATTTTTAGTAAAATGTTATATGAATACTTAGTGAATATTATTTAATTGGATACAATTACTTAAACAAAATTTGAAATATGATATTTATTTTTTCTTTTTAGTATAATATTATATGAATATTTAGAATATTAGTTGAATACTTCGTACTATTTACTTAATTGAATACAATTTTTAGTAAGATGTTATATGAATACTTAGTAAATATTATTTAATTGCTTACTTAGACAAAATTTGAAATATGGTATTTATTTTTTATCTTTTTAGTATAATATTATATGAATACTTAGTAAATATTTACTTAATTGAATACAATTTCTAAAACAAAATTTGAAATATGAAATTTATTTTTTCTTTTTAGTACAATATTAGTTTAATACTTAGTAACTATTTACTTAATTGAACACAGTAACTTAAACAAAATTTGAAATATGGTATTTATTTTTTCTTTTTAGCATAATATTAGATTAATACCTAGTCAATATTATGTAGAAATATTATTAAATGTTTTGCAATTACTTAAACAAAATTTCAAATATTATAATTTTTTTATTATTTTTAGTATAGTATTATATGAATACTTAGTGAATATTATGTAGAAATATTATTAAATGTTTTGGAATTACTTAAACAAAATTTGAAATATTATATTTATTTTTCTTCTTAGTATAATAATATATGAATACTTAGTAACTATTTACTTAATTGAATACAATTTCTTAGACAAAATTTGAAATATTGTATTTATTTTTTCTTTTTAGTACAATATTATATGAATACTTAGTAAATATTTACATACTTAAATACAATTTCTTAGAGAAAATTTGAAATATTATAAATTTTTTGTCCTTTTTAGTACAATATTAGTTGAATATTTAGTGAATATCATGTTGAAATAGTGTTAAATGTTTTGCAATTACTGAAACATAATTTGAAATATTTACTTAATTGAATACAATTTCTTAGACAAAATTTGAAATATGATATTTATTTTTGCTTCTTAGCACAATATTATTTGAATACATAGTAACTATTATTTAATATTTTACAATTACTTAGACAAAATTTGGAATATGATATTTATTTTTTCTTTTTAGTACTATTTAAAAATATTTCATGATAAATTATATGATTGTTGAGTAGTTGCTATGTAAAAAATATTATTAAATAGTGCCTTTTAAATATTTTGCGATAATTACTTAGACAAAATTTGAAATATGGTATTTATTTTTATCTTTTTAGTATAATATTAGTTGAATACCGAGTAAGTATTTACTTAATTGAACACAATTACTCATACGAAATTTGAAATATGATATTTATTTTTATTTTTAGTACAATATTTGTTGAATACTTAGTAAATATTATGTAGAAATATTATTAAATGTTTTGGGATTACTTAAACAAAATTTGAAATACGATTTTTTTTAGTATAATATTAGTTGAATGCTTAGTAACTATTATGTAGAAATATTATTAAATGTTTTTTTAATATTTCACAATTACTTAGACAAAATTTGAAATACAATATATATATATATATATATGTATATTTAGTACAAATTAAAAATATCTCGAGATAACTTATATGAATACTTAGTAAATATTATGTAGTAATATTATTAAATATTTTACAATTACTTAACCAAAATTTGAAGCATTATATATTTTCTTTTTAATATCTATTATATGAATACTTAGTATATACCATGTAGAAATATTATTAAACGTTTTTTAAATATTTTACAATTACTTAGACAAAATTTGAAACACTATATTTTTTCTTTTAGTAATTTTTAAAATGTAGATGATTAGTTAGCTCATTTTAATTTATTTTCACGACTTAGTTGTTCAAGTATTTAATTTAGAATTACTATTAATCGCTAAATTTAATGCAGGATAGTAATATAGCACTCAGAATTTACTGATATATTGTATGTATTTTTTAAAATGTAGATGATCTGTTAGTTCGTTTCAATTAATTTTCATGGTTTAGTAGTTCAAGTATTTAATTTAAAATTACTATTTATCGTCAAATTTAATGCAGAATAATAATATAGCACTCAGAATTTACTGATATATTGTATGTATTTTTTAAAATTTAAATGATTTGTTTGTTCTACTTTATATTATTAGTCAGTTGTATTTTCAGATTTTTTTATTTAGCATACTTGTATGTATGCAATTTTTAAGAATTTTCACTTGAATTGGTAGTATATAATTCAATGTATACAGCATTTGTTATTGATATACAAAGAAATCATGACTCTATGCAGGAAAGTTTTGAATAACAGTTCTAAAGTAAAATTATTTCTGTATGAATAAAGTATTTTTTTAATCGTTAATTTATAAAAGTCATTAGTATTAGACTTTGGTAAAGACTTTTTAAAATTATCAATTGTATATAAGTCAAGCATTTGTGTTAGAAATTTAATTAAATCAAGAATAAATTGGAAGGCTACGGGTTTAATGACCTTTAAAATAAACTGTTGTATACTTCATAAAGAACTTATTTACAAAAACATGGAAAATGGTTTGCAATCAAAAATTAAGTTATTTAAAATAAAAGATATTTCTTCGATGCTTATAAAACTTTTACTTTGAAAAAATATCAGGGTTAGTGACTAAATAATATATTTAAATTACAGTAGTGTGTTAAAAAGTAATGTACATAATTAATTTAATTGGGATGTTAAAAAAAAAAAAAATCTTCTTTCTTAAAATTTGTGTACTTGTGAAATAATCTCCCTTAAAATCAATGAGTATCATTATTTACATAATAGTTAGTTTTTGTTGAAAAGGCTGATTACTTATCGAATGTTTGCGAAAGATAGTGTTTAAAAGCATGCAAGTAAACGTTAGAGACGCAGTGTGGACATTGGATAGCATATTAGTTATTTAAAAAATGTGACTCTTGTACCCCTAAAAATTTAGCCCCCTACATACTTCCTTTTCGAAAAGACATAGCCGAAAATTAAAAAAATAAAAACTACCAGAATGTTGTGATGCAATTATAACTCCCGTTAAGTTAAATTAATATTAAAAGAAAGCATAATAAAATGATAAGTATTTAAATGTTTTTTTAATCTTTCACAATTACTTAGACAAAATTTGAAATAATATATATTTATATATATATATATATATATTTTAGTACAATTTAAAAATATCTCGTGATAACTTATATGAATACTTAGTAAATATTATGTAGAAATATTATTAAATATTTTACAATTACTTAACCAAAATTTGAAGCATTATATATTTCCTTTTTAATATCTATTATATGAATACTTAGTATATACCATGTAGAAATATTATTAAACTTTTTTTAAATATTTTACAATTACTTAGACAAAATTTGAAACATTATATTTTTTCTTTTAGTAATTTTTAAAATGTAGATGATTAGTTAGCTCATTTTAATTTATTTTCACGACTTAGTTGTTCAAGTATTTAATTTAAAATTACTATTTATCGTCAAATTTAATGCAGGATAGTAATATAGCACTCAGAATTTACTGATATATTGTATGTATTTTTTAAAATTTAAATGATTTGTTTGTTCTACTTTATATTATTAGTCAGTTGTATTTTCAGATTTTTTTATTTAGCATACTTGTATGTATGCAATTTTTAAGAATTTCACTTGAATTGGTAGTATATAATTCAATGTATACAGCATTTGTTATTGATATACAAAGAAATCATGACTCTATGCAGGAAAGTTTTGAATAACAGTTCTAAAGTAAAATTATTTCTGTATGAATAAAGTATTTTTTTAACCGTTAATTTATAAAAGTCATTAGTATTAGACTTTGGTAAAGACTTTTTAATAATATCAATTGTATATAAGTCAAGCATTTGTGTTAGAAATTTAATTAAATCAAGAATAAATTGGAAGGCTACGGGTTTAATGACCTTTAAAATAAACTGTTGTATACTTCATAAAGAACTTATTTACAAAAACATGGAAAATGGTTTGCAATCAAAAATTAAGTTATTTAAAATAAAAGATATTTCTTCGATGCTTATAAAACTTTTACTTTGAAAAAATATCAGGGTTAGTGATTAAATAATATATTTAAATTACAGTAGTGTGTTAAAAAGTAATGTACATAATTAATTTAAGTGCAATGTTTAAAAAAAATCTTCTTTCTTAAAATTTGTGTACTTGTGAAATAATCTCCCTTAAAATCAATGAGTATCATTATTTACATAATAGTTAGTTTTTGTTGAAAAGGCTGATTACTTATCGAATGTTTGCGAAAGATAGTGTTTAAAAGCATGCAAGTAAACGTTAGAGACGCAGTGTGGACATTGGATAGCATATTAGTTATTTAAAAAAAGTGACTCTTGTACCCCTAAAAATTTAGCCCCCTACATACTTCCTTTTCGAAAAGACATAGCCGAAAATTAAAAAAATAAAAACTACCAGAATGTTGTGATGCAATTATAACTCCCGTTAAGTTAAATTAATATTAAAAGAAAGCATAATAAAATGATAAGTATTTAAATGTTTTTTTAATCTTTCACAATTACTTAGACAAAATTTGAAATACAATATATATATATATATATATATATATATATATATATATATATATATATATATATATATATATATAGTACAATTTAAAAATATCTCGTGATAACTTATATGAATACTTAGTAAATATTATGTAGAAATATTATTAAATATTTTACAATTACTTAACCAAAATTTGAAGCATTATATATTTTCTTTTTAATATCTATTATATGAATACTTAGTATATACCATGTAGAAATATTATTAAACTTTTTTTAAATATTTTACAATTACTTAGACAAAATTTGAAACATTATATTTTTTCTTTTAGTAATTTTTGTATTTTTAAAATGTAGATGATTAGTTAGCTCATTTTAATTTATTTTCACGACTTAGTTGTTCAAGTATTTAATGTAGAATTACTATTAATCGCTAAATTTAATGCAGGATAGTAATATAGCACTCAGAATTTACTGATATATTGTATGTATTTTTTAAAATGTAGATGATCTGTTAGTTCGTTTCAATTAATTTTCATGGTTTAGTAGTTCAAGTATTTAATTTAAAATTACTATTTATCGTCAAATTTAATGCAGAATAGTAATATAGCACTCAGAATTTACTGATATATTGTATGTATTTTTTAAAATTTAAATGATTTGTTTGTTCTACTTTATATTATTAGTCAGTTGTATTTTCAGATTTTTTTATTTAGCATACTTGTATGTATGCAATTTTTAAGAATTTTCACTTGAATTGGTAGTATATAATTCAATGTATACAGCATTTGTTATTGATATACAAAGAAATCATGACTCTATGCAGGAAAGTTTTGAATAACAGTTCTAAAGTAAAATTATTTCTGTATGAATAAAGTATTTTTTTAATCGTTAATTTATAAAAGTCATTAGTATTAGACTTTGGTAAAGACTTTTTAATAATATCAATTGTATATAAGTCAAGCATTTGTGTTAGAAATTTAATTAAATCAAGAATAAATTGGAAGGCTACGGGTTTAATGACCTTTAAAATAAACTGTTGTATACTTCATAAAGAACTTATTTACAAAAACATGGAAAATGGTTTGCAATCAAAAATTAAGTTATTTAAAATAAAAGATATTTCTTCGATGCTTATAAAACTTTTACTTTGAAAAAATATCAGGGTTAGTGACTAAATAATATATTTAAATTACAGTAGTGTGTTAAAAAGTAATGTACATAATTAATTTAATTGGGATGTTAAAAAAAAAAAAAATCTTCTTTCTTAAAATTTGTGTACTTGTGAAATAATCTCCCTTAAAATCAATGAGTATCATTATTTACATAATAGTTAGTTTTTGTTGAAAAGGCTGATTACTTATCGAATGTTTGCGAAAGATAGTGTTTAAAAGCATGCAAGTAAACGTTAGAGACGCAGTGTGGACATTGGATAGCATATTAGTTATTTAAAAAATGTGACTCTTGTACCCCTAAAAATTTAGCCCCCTACATACTTCCTTTTCGAAAAGACATAGCCGAAAATTAAAAAAATAAAAACTACCAGAATGTTGTGATGCAATTATAACTCCCGTTAAGTTAAATTAATATTAAAAGAAAGCATAATAAAATGATAAGTATTTAAATGTTTTTTTAATCTTTCACAATTACTTAGACAAAATTTGAAATAATATATATTTATATATATATATATATATATATTTTAGTACAATTTAAAAATATCTCGTGATAACTTATATGAATACTTAGTAAATATTATGTAGAAATATTATTAAATATTTTACAATTACTTAACCAAAATTTGAAGCATTATATATTTTCTTTTTAATATCTATTATATGAATACTTAGTATATACCATGTAGAAATATTATTAAACTTTTTTTAAATATTTTACAATTACTTAGACAAAATTTGAAACATTATATTTTTTCTTTTAGTAATTTTTGTATTTTTAAAATGTAGATGATTAGTTAGCTCATTTTAATTTATTTTCACGACTTAGTTGTTCAAGTATTTAATGTAGAATTACTATTAATCGCTAAATTTAATGCAGGATAGTAATATAGCACTCAGAATTTACTGATATATTGTATGTATTTTTTAAAATGTAGATGATCTGTTAGTTCGTTTCAATTAATTTTCATGGTTTAGTAGTTCAAGTATTTAATTTAAAATTACTATTTATCGTCAAATTTAATGCAGGATAGTAATATAGCACTCAGAATTTACTGATATATTGTATGTATTTTTTAAAATTTAAATGATTTGTTTGTTCTATTTTATATTATTAGTCAGTTGTATTTTCAGATTTTTTTATTTAGCATACTTGTATGTATGCAATTTTTAAGAATTTTCACTTGAATTGGTAGTATATAATTCAATGTATACAGCATTTGTTACTGATATACAAAGAAATCATGACTCTATGCAGGAAAGTTTTGAATAACTGTTCTAAAGTAAAATTATTTCTGTATGAATAAAGTATTTTTTTAATCGTTAATTTATAAAAGTCATTAGTATTAGACTTTGGTAAAGACTTTTTAATAATATCAATTGTATATAAGTTAAGCATTTGTGTTAGAAATTTAATTAAATCAAGAATAAATTGGAAGGCTACGGGTTTAATGACCTTTAAAATAAACTGTTGTATACTTCATAAAGAACTTATTTACAAAAACATGGAAAATGGTTTGCAATCAAAAATTAAGTTATTTAAAATAAAAGATATTTCTTCGATGCTTATAAAACTTTTACTTTGAAAAAATATGAGGGTTAGTGATTAAATAATATATTTAAATTACAGTAGTGTGTTAAAAAGTAATGTACATAATTAATTTAAGTGCAATTTAAAAAAAAAATCTTCTTTCTTAAGATGTGTGTACTTGTGAAATAATCTCCCTTAAAATCAATGAGTATCATTATTTACATAATAGTTAGTTTTTGTTGAAAAGGCTGATTACTTATCGAATGTTTGCGAAAGATAGTGTTTAAAAGCATGCAAGTAAACTTTAGAGACGCAGTGTGGACATTGGATAGCATATTAGTTATTTAAAAAATGTGACTCTTGTACCTCTAAAAATTTAGCCCCTACATACTTCCTTTTCGAAAAGACATAGCCGAAAATTAAAAAAAATAAAAACTACCAGAATGTTGTGATGCAATTATAACTCCCGTTAAGTTAAATTAATATTAAAAGAAAGCATAATAAAATGATAAGTATTTAAATGTTTTTTTAATCTTTCACAATTACTTAGACAAAATTTGAAATAAACTATATATATATATATATATTTTAGTACAATTTAAAAATATCTCGTGATAACTTATATGAATACTTAGTAAATATTATGTAGAAATATTATTAAATATTTTACAATTACTTAACCAAAATTTGAAGCATTATATATTTTCTTTTTAATATCTATTATATGAATACTTAGTATATACCATGTAGAAATATTATTAAACGTTTTTTAAATATTTTACAATTACTTAGACAAAATTTGAAACATTATATTTTTTCTTTTAGTAATTTTTAAAATGTAGATGATTAGTTAGCTCATTTTAATTTATTTTCACGACTCAGTTGTTCAAGTATTTAATTTAGAATTACTATTAATCGCTAAATTTAATGCAGAATAGTAATATAGCACTCAGAATTTACTGATATATTGTATGTATTTTTTAAAATGTAGATGATCTGTTAGTTCGTTTCAATTAATTTTCATGGTTTAGTAGTTCAAGTATTTAATTTAAAATTACTATTTATCGTCAAATTTAATGCAGGATAGTAATATAGCACTCAGAATTTACTGATATATTGTATGTATTTTTTAAAATTTAAATGATTTGTTTGTTCTACTTTATATTATTAGTCAGTTGTATTTTCAGATTTTTTTTTTTTAGCATACTTGTATGTATGCAATTTTTAAGAATTTTCACTTGAATTGGTAGTATATAATTCAACGTATACAGCATTTGTTATTGATATACAAAGAAATCATGACTCTATGCAGGAAAGTTTTGAATAACAGTTCTAAAGTAAAATTATCTCTGTATGAATAAAGTATTTTTTTAATCGTTAATTTATAAAAGTCATTAGTATTAGACTTTGGTAAAGACTTTTTAATAATATCAATTGTATATAAGTCAACAATTTGTGTTAGAAATTTAATTAAATCAAGAATAAATTGGAAGGCTACGGGTTTAATGACCTTTAAAATAAACTGTTGTATACTTCATAAAGAACTTATTTACAAAAACATGGAAAATGGTTTGCAATCAAAAATTAAGTTATTTAAAATAAAAGATATTTCTTCGATGCTTATAAAACTTTTACTTTGAAAAAATATGAGGGTTAGTGATTAAATAATATATTTAAATTACAGTAGTGGGTTAAAAAGTAATGTACATAATTAATTTAAGTGCAATTTTTAAAAAAAATCTTCTTTCTTAAAATTTGTGTACTTGTGAAATAATCTCCCTTAAAATCAATGAGTATCATTATTTACATAATAGTTAGTTTTTGTTGAAAAGGCTGATTACTTATCGAATGTTTGCGAAAGATAGTGTTTAAAAGCATGCAAGTAAACGTTAGAGACGCAGTGTGGACATTGGATAGCATATTAGTTATTTAAAAAAAGTGACTCTTGTACCACTAAAAATTTAGCCCCCTAAATACTTCCTTTTCGAAAAGACATAGCCGAAAATTAAAAAAATAAAAACTACCAGAATGTTGTGATGCAATTATAACTCCCGTTAAGTTAAATTAATATTAAAAGAAAGCATAATAAAATGATAAGTATTTAAATGTTTTTTTAATCTTTCACAATTACTTAGACAAAATTTGAAATACAATATATATATATATATATATATATAGTACAATTTAAAAATATCTCGTGATAACTTATATGAATACTTAGTAAATATTATGTAGAAATATTATTAAATATTTTACAATTACTTAACCAAAATTTGAAGCATTATATATTTTCTTTTTAATATCTATTATATGAATACTTAGTATATACCATGTAGAAATATTATTAAACTTTTTTTAAATATTTTACAATTACTTAGACAAAATTTGAAACATTATATTTTTTCTTTTAGTAATTTTTGTATTTTTAAAATGTAGATGATTAGTTAGCTCATTTTAATTTATTTTCACGACTTAGTTGTTCAAGTATTTAATGTAGAATTACTATTAATCGCTAAATTTAATGCAGGATAGTAATATAGCACTCAGAATTTACTGATATATTGTATGTATTTTTTAAAACTTAGGTGATCTGTTAGTTCGTTTCAATTAATTTTCATGGTTTAGTAGTTCAAGTATTTAATTTAAAATTACTATTAATCGCTAAATTTAATGCAGGATAGTAATATAGCACTCAGAATTTACTGATATATTGTATGTATTTTTTAAAACTTAGGTGATCTGTTAGTTCGTTTCAATTAATTTTCATGGTTTAGTAGTTCAAGTATTTAATTTAAAATTACTATTTATCGTCAAATTTAATGCAGGATAGTAATATAGCACTCAGAATTTACTGATATATTGTATGTATTTTTTAAAATTTAAATGATTTGTTTGTTCTATTTTATATTATTAGCCAGTTGTATTTTCAGATTTTTTTATTTAGCATACTTGTATGTATGCAATTTTTAAGAATTTTCACTTGAATTGGTAGTATATAATTCAATGTATACAGCATTTGTTACTGATATACAAAGAAATCAGGACTCTATGCAGGAAAGTTTTGAATAACAGTTCTAAAGTAAAATTATTTCTGTATAAATAAAGTATTTTTTTAATCGTTAAGTTATAAAAGTCATTAGTATTAGACTTTGGTAAAGACTTTTTAATAATATCAATTGTATATAAGTTAAGCATTTGTGTTAGAAATTTAATTAAATCAAGAATAAATTGGAAGGCTACGGGTTAATTGACCTTTAAAATAAACTGTTGTATACTTCATAAAGAACTTATTTACAAAAACATGGAAAATGGTTTGAAATCAAAAATTAAGTTATTTAAAATAAAAGATATTTCTTCGATGCTTATAAAACTTTTACTTTGAAAAAATATGAGGGTTAGTGATTAAATAATATATTTAAATTACAGTAGTGTGTTAAAAAGTAATGTACATAATTAATTTAAGTGCAATTTTTAAAAAAAATCTTCTTTCTTAAAATTTGTGTACTTGTGAAATAATCTCCCTTAAAATCAATGAGTATCATTATTTACATAATAGTTAGTTTTTGTTGAAAAGGCTGATTACTTATCGAATGTTTGCGAAAGATAGTGTTTAAAAGCATGCAAGTAAACGTTAGAGACGCAGTCTGGACATTGGATAGCATATTAGTTATTTAAAAAATGTGACTCTTGTACCCCTAAAAATTTAGTCCCTACATACTTCCTTTTCGAAAAGACATAGCCGAAAATTAAAAAAATAAAAACTACCAGAATGTTGTGATGCAATTATAACTCCCGTTAAGTTAAATTAATATTAAAAGAAAGCATAATAAAATGATAAGTATTTAAATGTTTTTTTAATCTTTCACAATTACTTAGACAAAATTTGAAATACAATATATATATATACATATATATAGTACAATTTAAAAATATCTCGTGATAACTTATATGAATACTTAGTAAATATTATGTAGAAATATTATTAAATATTTTACAATTACTTAACCAAAATTTGAAGCATTATATATTTTCTTTTTAATATCTATTATATGAATACTTAGTATATATCATGTAGAAATATTATTAAACGTTTTTTAAATATTTTACAATTACTTAGACAAAATTTGAAACACTATATTTTTTCTTTTAGTAATTTTTAAAATGTAGATGATTAGTTAGCTCATTTTAATTTATTTTCACGACTTAGTTGTTCAAGTATTTAATGCAGAATTACTATTAATCGCTAAATTTAATGCAGGATAGTAATATAGCACTCAGAATTTACTGATATATTGTATGTATTTTTTAAAATGTAGGTGATCTGTTAGTTCGTTTCAATTAATTTTCATGGTTTAGTAGTTCAAGTATTTAATTTAAAATTACTATTTATCGTCAAATTTAATGCAGGATAGTAATATAGCACTCAGAATTTACTGATATATTGTATGTATTTTTTAAAATTTAAATGATTTGTTTGTTCTATTTTATATTATTAGCCAGTTGTATTTTCAGATTTTTTTATTTAGCATACTTGTATGTATGCAATTTTTAAGAATTTTCACTTGAATTGGTAGTATATAATTCAATGTATACAGCATTTGTTACTGATATACAAAGAAATCAGGACTCTATGCAGGAAAGTTTTGAATAACAGTTCTAAAGTAAAATTATTTCTGTATAAATAAAGTATTTTTTTAATCGTTAATTTATAAAAGTCATTAGTATTAGACTTTGGTAAAGACTTTTTAATAATATCAATTGTATATAAGTTAAGCATTTGTGTTAGAAATTTAATTAAATCAAGAATAAATTGGAAGGCTACGGGTTTAATGACCTTTAAAATAAACTGTTGTATACTTCATAAAGAACTTATTTACAAAAACATGGAAAATGGTTTGCAATCAAAAATTAAGTTATTTAAAATAAAAGATATTTCTTCGATGCTTATAAAACTTTTACTTTGAAAAAATATGAGGGTTAGTGATTAAATAATATATTTAAATTACAGTAGTGTGTTAAAAAGTAATGTACATAATTAATTTAAGTGCAATTTTTAAAAAAAATCTTTTTTCTTAAAATTTGTGTACTTGTGAAATAATCTCCCTTAAAATCAATGAGTATCATTATTTACATAATAGTTAGTTTTTGTTGAAAAGGCTGATTACTTATCGAATGTTTGCGAAAGATAGTGTTTAAAAGCATGCAAGTAAACGTTAGAGACGCAGTCTGGACATTGGATAGCATATTAGTTATTTAAAAAATGTGACTCTTGTACCCCTAAAAATTTAGTCCCTACATACTTCCTTTTCGAAAAGACATAGCCGAAAATTAAAAAAATAAAAACTACCAGAATGTTGTGATGCAATTATAACTCCCGTTAAGTTAAATTAATATTAAAAGAAAGCATAATAAAATGATAAGTATTTAAATGTTTTTTTAATCTTTCACAATTACTTAGACAAAATTTGAAATACAATATATATATATACATATATATAGTACAATTTAAAAATATCTCGTGATAACTTATATGAATACTTAGTAAATATTATGTAGAAATATTATTAAATATTTTACAATTACTTAACCAAAATTTGAAGCATTATATATTTTCTTTTTAATATCTATTATATGAATACTTAGTATATATCATGTAGAAATATTATTAAACGTTTTTTAAATATTTTACAATTACTTAGACAAAATTTGAAACACTATATTTTTTCTTTTAGTAATTTTTAAAATGTAGATGATTAGTTAGCTCATTTTAAATTATTTTCACGACTTAGTTGTTCAAGTATTTAATGCAGAATTACTATTAATCGCTAAATTTAATGCAGGATAGTAATATAGCACTCAGAATTTACTGATATATTGTATGTATTTTTTAAAATGTAGGTGATCTGTTAGTTCGTTTCAATTAATTTTCATGGTTTAGTAGTTCAAGTATTTAATTTAAAATTACTATTTATCGTCAAATTTAATGCAGGATAGTAATATAGCACTCAGAATTTACTGATATATTGTATGTATTTTTTAAAATTTAAATGATTTGTTTGTTCTATTTTATATTATTAGCCAGTTGTATTTTCAGATTTTTTTATTTAGCATACTTGTATGTATGCAATTTTTAAGAATTTTCACTTGAATTGGTAGTATATAATTCAATGTATACAGCATTTGTTACTGATATACAAAGAAATCAGGACTCTATGCAGGAAAGTTTTGAATAACAGTTCTAAAGTAAAATTATTTCTGTATAAATAAAGTATTTTTTTAATCGTTAATTTATAAAAGTCATTAGTATTAGACTTTGGTAAAGACTTTTTAATAATATCAGTTGTATATAAGTTAAGCATTTGTGTTAGAAATTTAATTAAATCAAGAATAAATTGGAAGGCTACGGGTTTAATGACCTTTAAAATAAACTGTTGTATACTTCATAAAGAACTTATTTACAAAAACATGGAAAATGGTTTGCAATCAAAAATTAAGTTATTTAAAATAAAAGATATTTCTTCGATGCTTATAAAACTTTTACTTTGAAAAAATATGAGGGTTAGTGATTAAATAATATATTTAAATTACAGTAGTGTGTTAAAAAGTAATGTACATAATTAATTTAAGTGCAATTTAAAAAAAAAATCTTCTTTCTTAAAATTTGTGTACTTGTGAAATAATCTCCCTTAAAATCAATGAGTATCATTATTTACATAATAGTTAGTTTTTGTTGAAAAGGCTGATTACTTATCGAATGTTTGCGAAAGATAGTGTTTAAAAGCATGCAAGTAAACGTTAGAGACGCAGTGTGGACATTGGATAGCATATTAGTTATTTAAAAAATGTGACTCTTGTACCCCTAAAAATTTAGTCCCTACATACTTCCTTTTCGAAAAGACATAGCCGAAAATTAAAAAAAATAAAAACTACCAGAATGTTGTGATGCAATTATAACTCCCGTTAAGTTAAATTAATATTAAAAGAAAGCATAATAAAATGATAAGTATTTAAATGTTTTTTTAATCTTTCACAATTACTTAGACAAAATTTGAAATAAAATATATATATATATATATATATATATATATATTTTAGTACAATTTAAAAATATCTCGTGATAACTTATATGAATACTCAGTAAATATTATGTAGAAATATTATTAAATATTTTACAATTACTTAACCAAAATTTGAAGCATTATATATTTTCTTTTTAATATCTATTATATGAATACTTAGTATATACCATGTAGAAATATTATTAAACGTTTTTTAAATATTTTACAATTACTTAGACAAAATTTGAAACATTATATTTTTTCTTTTAGTAATTTTTAAAATGTAGATGATTAGTTAGCTCATTTTAATTTATTTTCACGACTCAGTTGTTCAAGTATTTAATTTAGAATTACTATTAATCGCTAAATTTAATGCAGAATAGTAATATAGCACTCAGAATTTACTGACATATTGTATGTATTTTTTAAAATGTAGATGATCTGTTAGTTCGTTTCAATTAATTTTCATGGTTTAGTAGTTCAAGTATTTAATTTAAAATTACTATTTATCGTCAAATTTAATGCAGGATAGTAATATAGCACTCAGAATTTACTGATATATTGTATGTATTTTTTAAAATTTAAATGATTTGTTTGTTCTACTTTATATTATTAGTCAGTTGTATTTTCAGATTTTTTTTTTTTAGCATACTTGTATGTATGCAATTTTTAAGAATTTTCACTTGAATTGGTAGTATATAATTCAATGTATACAGCATTTGTTATTGATATACAAAGAAATCATGACTCTATGCAGGAAAGTTTTGAATAACAGTTCTAAAGTAAAATTATTTCTGTATGAATAAAGTATTTTTTTAATCGTTAATTTATAAAAGTCATTAGTATTAGACTTTGGTAAAGACTTTTTAATAACATCAATTGTATATAAGTCAACAATTTGTGTTAGAAATTTAATTAAATCAAGAATAAATTGGAAGGCTACGGGTTTAATGACCTTTAAAATAAACTGTTGTATACTTCATAAAGAACTTATTTACAAAAACATGGAAAATGGTTTGCAATCAAAAATTAAGTTATTTAAAATAAAAGATATTTCTTCGATGCTTATAAAACTTTTACTTTTAAAAAATATGAGGTTTAGTGATTAAATAATATATTTAAATTACAGTAGTGGGTTAAAAAGTAATGTACATAATTAATTTAAGTGCAATTTAAAAAAAAAATCTTCTTTCTTAAAATTTGTGTACTTGTGAAATAATCTCCCTTAAAATCAATGAGTATCATTATTTACATAATAGTTAGTTTTTGTTGAAAAGGCTGATTACTTATCGAATGTTTGCGAAAGATAGTGTTTAAAAGCATGCAAGTAAACTCTAGAGACGCAGTGTGGACATTGGATAGCATATTAGTTATTTAAAAAATGTGACTCTTGTACCCCTAAAAATTTACCCCCCTACATACTTCCTTTTCGAAAAGACATAGCCGAAAATTAAAAAAATAAAAACTACCAGAATGTTGTGATGCAATTATAACTCCCGTTAAGTTAAATTAATATTAAAAGAAAGCATAATAAAATGATAAGTATTTAAATGTTTTTTTAATCTTTCACAATTACTTAGACAAAATTTGAAATACAATATATATATATATATATATATATATATATATATATAGTACAATTTTAAAATATCTCGTGATAAGTTATATGAATACTTAGTAAATATTATGTAGAAATATTATTAAATATTTTACAATTACTTAACCAAAATTTGAAGCATTATATATTTTCTTTTTAATATCTATTATATGAATACTTAGTATATACCATGTAGAAATATTATTAAACTTTTTTTAAATATTTTACAATTACTTAGACAAAATTTGAAACATTATATTTTTTCTTTTAGTAATTTTTGTATTTTTAAAATGTAGATGATTAGTTAGCTCATTTTAATTTATTTTCACGACTTAGTTGTTCAAGCATTTAATTTAGAATTACTATTAATCGCTAAATTTAATGCAGGATAGTAATATAGCACTCAGAATTTACTGATATATTGTATGTATTTTTTAAAATGTAGATGATCTGTTAGTTCGTTTCAATTAATTTTCATGGTTTAGTAGTTCAAGTATTTAATTTAAAATTACTATTTATCGTCAAATTTAATGCAAGATAGTATTATAGCACTCAGAATTTACTGATATATTGTATGTATTTTTTAAAATTTAAATGATTTGTTTGTTCTATTTTATATTATTAGTCAGTTGTATTTTCAGATTTTTTTATTTAGCATACTTGTATGTATGCAATTTTTAAGAATTTTCACTTGAATTGGTAGTATATAATTCAATGTATACAGCATTTGTTACTGATATACAAAGAAATCATGACTCTGTGCAGGAAAGTTTTGAATAACAGTTCTAAAGTAAAATTATTTCTGTATGAATAAAGTATTTTTTTAATCGTTAATTTATAAAAGTCATTAGTATTAGACTTTGGTAAAGACTTTTTAATAATATCAATTGTATATAAGTTAAGCATTTGTGTTAGAAATTTAATTAAATCAAGAATAAATTGGAAGGCTACGGGTTTAATGACCTTTAAAATAAACTGTTGTATACTTCATAAAGAACTTATTTACAAAAACATGGAAAATGGTTTGCAATCAAAAATTAAGTTATTTAAAATAAAAGATATTTCTTCGATGCTTATAAAACTTTTACTTTGAAAAAATATGAGGGTTAGTGATTAAATAATATATTTAAATTACAGTAGTGGGTTAAAAAGTAATGTACATAATTAATTTAAGTGCAATTAAAAAAAAAAATCTTCTTTCTTAAAATTTGTGTACTTGTGAAATAATCTCCCTTAAAATAAATGAGTATCATTATTTACATAATAGTTAGTTTTTGTTGAAAAGGCTGATTACTTATCGAATGTTTGCGAAAGATAGTGTTTAAAAGCACGCAAGTAAACGTTAGAGACGCAGTGTGGACATTGGATAGCATATTAGTTATTTAAAAAATGTGACTCTTGTACCCCTAAAAATTTAGCCCCCTACATACTTCCTTTTCGAAAAGACATAGCCAAAAATTAAAAAAATAAAAACTACCAGAATGTTGTGATGCAATTATAACTCCCGTTAAGTTAAATTAATATTAAAAGAAAGCATAATAAAATGATAAGTATTTAAATGTTTTTTTAATCTTTCACAATTACTTAGACAAAATTTGAAATACAATATATATATATACATATATATAGTACAATTTAAAAATATCTCGTGATAACTTATATGAATACTTAGTAAATATTATGTAGAAATATTATTAAATATTTTACAATTACTTAACCAAAATTTGAAGCATTATATATTTCCTTTTTAATATCTATTATATGAATACTTAGTATATACCATGTAGAAATATTATTAAACTTTTTTTAAATATTTTACAATTACTTAGACAAAATTTGAAACATTATATTTTTTCTTTTAGTAATTTTTAAAATGTAGATGATTAGTTAGCTCATTTTAATTTATTTTCACGACTTAGTTGTTCAAGCATTTAATTTAGAATTACTATTAATCGCTAAATTTAATGCAGGATAGTAATATAGCACTCAGAATTTACTGATATATTGTATGTATTTTTTAAAATGTAGGTGATCTGTTAGTTCGTTTCAATTAATTTTCATGGTTTAGTAGTTCAAGTATTTAATTTAAAATTACTATTTATCGTCAAATTTAATGCAAGATAGTATTATAGCACTCAGAATTTACTGATATATTGTATGTATTTTTTAAAATTTAAATGATTTGTTTGTTCTATTTTATATTATTAGTCAGTTGTATTTTCAGATTTTTTTATTTAGCATACTTGTATGTATGCAATGTTTAAGAATTTTCACTTGAATTGGTAGTATATAATTCAATGTATACAGCATTTGTTACTGATATACAAAGAAATCATGACTCTGTGCAGGAAAGTTTTGAATAACAGTTCTAAAGTAAAATTATTTCTGTATGAATAAAGTATTTTTTTAATCGTTAATTTATAAAAGTCATTAGTATTAGACTTTGGTAAAGACTTTTTAATAATATCAATTGTATATAAGTTAAGCATTTGTGTTAGAAATTTAATTAAATCAAGAATAAATTGGAAGGCTACGGGTTTAATGACCTTTAAAATAAACTGTTGTATACTTCATAAAGAACTTATTTACAAAAACATGGAAAATGGTTTGCAATCAAAAATTAAGTTATTTAAAATAAAAGATATTTCTTCGATGCTTATAAAACTTTTACTTTTAAAAAATATGAGGTTTAGTGATTAAATAATATATTTAAATTACAGTAGTGGGTTAAAAAGTAATGTACATAATTAATTTAAGTGCAATTTAAAAAAAAAAATCTTCTTTCTTAAAATTTGTGTACTTGTGAAATAATCTCCCTTAAAATCAATGAGTATCATTATTTACATAATAGTTAGTTTTTGTTGAAAAGGCTGATTACTTATCGAATGTTTGCGAAAGATAGTGTTTAAAAGCATGCAAGTAAACTCTAGAGACGCAGTGTGGACATTGGATAGCATATTAGTTATTTAAAAAATGTGACTCTTGTACCCCTAAAAATTTACCCCCCTACATACTTCCTTTTCGAAAAGACATAGCCGAAAATTAAAAAAATAAAAACTACCAGAATGTTGTGACGCAATTATAACTCCCGTTAAGTTAAATTAATATTAAAAGAAAGCATAATAAAATGATAAGTATTTAAATGTTTTTTTAATCTTTCACAATTACTTAGACAAAATTTGAAATACAATATATATATATATATATATATATATATATATATATATATATATATATATAGTACAATTTAAAAATATCTCGTGATAAGTTATATGAATACTTAGTAAATATTATGTAGAAATATTATTAAATATTTTACAATTACTTAACCAAAATTTGAAGCATTATATATTTTCTTTTTAATATCTATTATATGAATACTTAGTATATACCATGTAGAAATATTATTAAACTTTTTTTAAATATTTTACAATTACTTAGACAAAATTTGAAACATTATATTTTTTCTTTTAGTAATTTTTGTATTTTTAAAATGTAGATGATTAGTTAGCTCATTTTAATTTATTTTCACGACTTAGTTGTTCAAGTATTTAATTTAGAATTACTATTAATCGCTAAATTTAATGCAGGATAGTAATATAGCACTCAGAATTTACTGATATATTGTATGTATTTTTTAAAATGTAGATGATCTGTTAGTTCGTTTCAATTAATTTTCATGGTTTAGTAGTTCAAGTATTTAATTTAAAATTACTATTTATCGTCAAATTTAATGCAAGATAGTAATATAGCACTCAGAATTTACTGATATATTGTATGTATTTTTTAAAATTTAAATGATTTGTTTGTTCTATTTTATATTATTAGTCAGTTGTATTTTCAGATTTTTTTATTTAGCATACTTGTATGTATGCAATTTTTAAGAATTTTCACTTGAATTGGTAGTATATAATTCAATGTATACAGCATTTGTTACTGATATACAAAGAAATCATGACTCTGTGCAGGAAAGTTTTGAATAACAGTTCTAAAGTAAAATTATTTCTGTATGAATAAAGTATTTTTTTAATCGTTAATTTATAAAAGTCATTAGTATTAGACTTTGGTAAAGACTTTTTAATAATATCAATTGTATATAAGTTAAGCATTTGTGTTAGAAATTTAATTAAATCAAGAATAAATTGGAAGGCTACGGGTTTAATGACCTTTAAAATAAACTGTTGTATACTTCATAAAGAACTTATTTACAAAAACATGGAAAATGGTTTGCAATCAAAAATTAAGTTATTTAAAATAAAAGATATTTCTTCGATGCTTATAAAACTTTTACTTTGAAAAAATATGAGGGTTAGTGATTAAATAATATATTTAAATTACAGTAGTGGGTTAAAAAGTAATGTACATAATTAATTTAAGTGCAATTAAAAAAAAAATCTTCTTTCTTAAAATTTGTGTACTTGTGAAATAATCTCCCTTAAAATAAATGAGTATCATTATTTACATAATAGTTAGTTTTTGTTGAAAAGGCTGATTACTTATCGAATGTTTGCGAAAGATAGTGTTTAAAAGCATGCAAGTAAACGTTAGAGACGCAGTGTGGACATTGGATAGCATATTAGTTATTTAAAAAATGTGACTCTTGTACCCCTAAAAATTTAGCCCCCTACATACTTCCTTTTCGAAAAGACATAGCCAAAAATTAAAAAAATAAAAACTACCAGAATGTTGTGATGCAATTATAACTCCCGTTAAGTTAAATTAATATTAAAAGAAAGCATAATAAAATGATAAGTATTTAAATGTTTTTTTAATCTTTCACAATTACTTAGACAAAATTTGAAATACAATATATATATATACATATATATAGTACAATTTAAAAATATCTCGTGATAACTTATATGAATACTTAGTAAATATTATGTAGAAATATTATTAAATATTTTACAATTACTTAACCAAAATTTGAAGCATTATATATTTTCTTTTTAATATCTATTATATGAATACTTAGTATATATCATGTAGAAATATTATTAAACGTTTTTTAAATATTTTACAATTACTTAGACAAAATTTGAAACACTATATTTTTTCTTTTAGTAATTTTTAAAATGTAGATGATTAGTTAGCTCATTTTAATTTATTTTCACGACTTAGTTGTTCAAGTATTTAATTTAGAATTACTATTAATCGCTAAATTTAATGCAGGATAGTAATATAGCACTCAGAATTTACTGATATATTGTATGTATTTTTTAAAATGTAGATGATCTGTTAGTTCGTTTCAATTAATTTTCATGGTTTAGTAGTTCAAGTATTTAATTTAAAATTACTATTTTTCGTCAAATTTAATGCAGGATAGTAATATAGCACTCAGAATTTACTGATATATTGTATGTATTTTTTAAAATTTAAATGATTTGTTTGTTCTATTTTATATTATTAGCCAGTTGTATTTTCAGATTTTTTTATTTAGCATACATGTATGTATGCAATTTTTAAGAATTTTCACTTGAATTGGTTGTATATAATTCAATGTATACAGCATTTGTTACTGATATACAAAGAAATCATGACTCTATGCAGGAAAGTTTTGAATAACAGTTCTAAAGTAAAATTATTTCTGTATGAATAAAGTATTTTTTTAATCGTTAATTTATAAAAGTCATTAGTATTAGACTTTGGTAAAGACTTTTTAATAATATCAATTGTATATAAGTTAAGCATTTGTGTTAGAAATTTAATTAAATCAAGAATAAATTGGAAGGCTACGGGTTTAATGACCTTTAAAATAAACTGTTGTATACTTCATAAAGAACTTATTTACAAAAACATGGAAAATGGTTTGCAATCAAAAATTAAGTTATTTAAAATAAAAGATATTTCTTCGATGCTTATAAAACTTTTACTTTGAAAAAATATCAGGGTTAGTGACTAAATAATATATTTAAATTACAGTAGTGTGTTAAAAAGTAATGTACATAATTAATTTAATTGGGATGTTGAAAAAAAAAAAATCTTCTTTCTTAAAATTTGTGTACTTGTGAAATAATCTCCATTAAAATCAATGAGTATCATTATTTACATAATAGTTAGTTTTTGTTGAAAATGCTGATTACTTATCGAATGTTTGCGAAAGATAGTGTTTAAAAGCATGCAAGTAAACGTTAGAGACGCAGTGTGGACATTGGATAGCATATCAGTTATTAAAAAAGTGACTTTTGAACCCCTAAAAATTTAGCCCTCCTATATACTTCCTTTTCGAAAAGACATAGCCGAAAATTAAAAAATAAAAACCACCAGAATGTTAAATGCTGTGATGCAATTATAACTCCCGTTAAGTTAAATTAACATTAAACGAAAGCATAATAAAATGATAAGTATTTAAAAAAGATAGTGTTCAAAAATATATTAGTAAATGTTGGGGCACGGTTTGCCCAGTGGATAGCGTATCAGTCACAAAAATGAAATTTGAATCATAGTTCATAGGTTCGAAACCAGGGTTTGGTAAAATGAACCTACTCTCGTGCGTAGAATCGATAAAATAAGTTAAACTAAAAAAATGAAAATCGTATGCATTAAAGTAATTCTCAAATAGTGCATAGCATATCAGTTACAAAAAATGAAATTTGTTACGAAGTTCGAAACAAAGGGATGGTAGAATGTCCCTACTCTCGCATGCAAAATCGATAAAATCGTATACATTAAAGTAATTCTCAAAGTGCAGTAGTAGTTAAAATAGGTACTGTTGACTTATCTTAAGTAACCGACAAACCAACACCCATAAATGAGAGGGCTACAACTTTTGCCTTGAAACATCTAAAATCTCGACTTACAGGTATAGTTTCTTGGCTTGATCAGTTAAACCTACTACAAATTATCAAGTCAAGAGACTATTTTGGTACAGGTTCGATTCCAAGTGAAATTTTTATGAAAAAAAACCTAATTACAATAGTTTCCAATTCCTGCCGGTAGAGGGCGCCACCTAGCATTTTCATGTGCAAACCCTAAGTCGATTCCGAAAAATAAGCTTCCTCTCAAAAAGACCTAACCCCTTATGTTATAATATAGCATTACCTTATATGGTTATTCATTCAAACCCTAAGATGCTACAAAAAATTAAGCCCGGTCTAAAAATTTTACCATCTTCCTACCCTATCATACTATAGTATGATCTAGATCGACTCCTTACGTTCGAAAACTATCTATAATTTTCTTCTAAACTAATACTACCCTACTATAGCATGATCTTTCCGCACTTTACTCTTATCTCACTATCAGATTATCTTATCTCACTATCCTATCTTATCTCCTTTCCGACTGATAAGAACTTAACACACATATTTCTCAAACCCTCTCGTACTATAATACGATTTCCACCACCTCCCTCCTCCCTCCCTCGGAATCGAACTCTGTTTTCCCCACTACTTAGGTACGTAAATTTAATTGATTAAAATTTTATTAAAATTAATTTTATTATTGTAACAATAATGACACACATATAATAATTTAAATAAATGAAATGAATAATATATGTTAGCAATAAAGAAAAAAATAAAAAAATAAAAAAAATAATTATAGGTTTTATAATAGGTAAATTTAGGAATTACAATTTTTTTTTTTCTCTTTTCTCTTTTTGGTTGGATCTCAGTTACCATAGAGAAATAATGTCATTCACATCACGGATGACACATTTGTAAAAATAAATTTTTTTATATATATACTGTATAAATAATAATAAGAAGAATAATGAGTAAAATTTTATAGCATGACTGGTATAAAAATGATTGAAATGTCAATAGATCATGTATTTTGAAATTGTATCAAGGTGATACAAAAGAAAATTTATGAGTCGTACTACGAAGTAGTCGTAGAATATTTATAAAAAAAAAATAAGATTGTTGTTTCTGTAGAAAAAGACAGATATATTTCTGTTAAATGAAATTATTGGTGCTTTTATATATGCGTGTATTATAAATATTTTAGGGATATTTATGTGTGTAAAAGAATAATCTACAAAACAACTTCATCTACTAAGAAATATTTTTTAAATATTAGTGCTGTTGTTTTTATGTATTTATGCAATTTAGTATATTTTCATGTTGTAATATAGAGAAAAAAGTATGATAAACAGAAATATTCTGTTAAAAGGTTATGCCCAACAATAAGCGAAAATTTAAAAGGAGAAGTGTAGATTTAAATACCTCTGGAGTTAAAATCAGAGGGCAGAAAAATAAAATTATTTCTCTAAATTATTCGCAACAAAAAACTAAAAAGTCTACCACGGCTCAACCTACTGTTGATACGCTGTTGAATTGTATCCCCGTCTTTGATGGAAAGAAAGACTCTAATATTAAATTTTTTGTGGAAGAATTTGGCAATCTAATGAAACAAACGGAATTAGAGAATGTTTCGAAAATTGCGCTTTTAAAAACAAAGTTAGTAGGTAGTGCTAGAGATAAATTAGCTAATGAAGAAAATCTTAATACAGAAAAAGACTATAGTAAATTTAAAGAAAAATTAATCGATACTTTTTCTACTAAAACAAGTTTTTCTGCGGCTCAAAGCAATTTTTTTTTTCTCTTAGGCAAAAACCTGCGCAGGCTATCGCTGATTTTATCAGTGAATTCAATGCGGCTGCAAAACTTTACCTAGATAAAAGCGGCCAAAATATGGACAACGGTAATGGTAGTTTATTTGAAATGATAAAATTCACAAGATTTTTAGAATCAGTTAGGTCAGATTTAAGCTTGGATATTCGCAGAATGGCGCCGAAAAATTTCAACGAGGCATGTAAATTTGCGAAACAAATGGAAGATGCATACAATCAAGTTGCATCAAAGGAAATTAATTCGATTACAAAAACCTCCACTGAGAAAAATTTGGACAAATTGTTAAAATTAAATATGGAAAGCGCGGAGCAAATTAAAATTTTGACTTCCGAAATAAACAATTTGAAAGTTAAAACAAAAGATACTGCATCAAGCAGATGGTGCGAATTATGTAAAAAAAATTCGCATACTTTAGAAACGTGCTGGTACAAAAATGATAATAAAAATACATATAAGGGTAGTAGAGATGTCGCAGGTCGCCATTTTAATAACAGGTACTCTCATAATGGACAGTATCAACCAAGAGCGAATTTTAATCCTAGATTTGTTAACCCAAACCAGCAATTGCATTTTCAATCTTATGCACCCACAGGTGGTTACTATGGATATTCTCCATATCCCCCACCCCCACCAAATTACTTCCCTCAGCATGTGCCATATAGGAATACTCAACCTCAGAGTCATGCCAGTTATTATCCAAATGAGGATAAAAATGAGAATTTAAAAGAGAATGCTCAAAAGTATCCATAAAAGTATCGAAAAAAGTGTAAAACTGATGATAAAAGGGACAAGTAAGGGGTGAGGATAGACAGGTGATGGACGTGTAAATTGGATTCTCGATATAAATTATGATTTAATTATTATTAAAAAGATATTAAAATTATTTTCATGTCGAGAGAAATAAGTAAAATAAAATTAATAAGGAATCGAATTTAAAAATTTAAAAATTTTCAAAATTTAAAAATAAATTTTTCGCTTTTAGGTAAAAAAAAAGTTGAAACAAAATTAATAACTTGCCTTTTTAAAATTCAAAATAATAATAAGAAAGGATAGGAAGATGGGTACGTAATTTGTCTCAGGGTTACAATATTGAGCAAATGTGCAGGGCGCACCCGAAAACATACTTATAAAATTATGAAATGTGCTTCACAAAACTTCACTGGAGCAGTGAAATATTTCTCTCCAGGCAAAAGTTATATATATATTTTTTTTTCAGAATATGAATTAGAAAATATAAAATTTTAACAAAGCCAAATAACATTAAAACTTAATTAATTTAATAGTGAATAAAGTTGGAGTAATTTTAAAAAAAAAAATAAGAGAATTTTTTTTCTGTTTTCTATAAGGGTAGCCTTTGCTAATAACCTTACAATTTAGATGACAGAATTTCAGAATTACTCTTTAAAATGAGTAGGTGTAAGCTATAGGTTCAGGGTAGTTAGAACAGCTTTATAACATGCTCATATATTATTTTTTCTTATATAAATATATGAATGACAAGGAATAAATTATTAGTGCACTCTATATTAGGATAGCGGCCAGCTATAAGCCTAAATATAATAAAATATACAAAAAGTGCTAAGATTTATTCCGGTAGTTCAATCACAACTTATATGCTAAAGTCTAGAATTTAGACAGCAGGGATAAGTTTTATGAACAAAAGTGTTATAAAAAAATAAAAAAGGATTTTGGTGTAGCACATCGGTTTTTAAAAAACATATATATATATATATGACAATGGACAAGGCAAGTTATTTCAATATAATTGCACACAAAATTATAGTAAACAAATACATAAATAATTAATTGAAGTAAAAATAAAATTTTCTCACCAAAGGCTTTCTGTATAGGGTGCAATTTTGGCCTACGGTTGGGTATGCACCAACACCAACAAAATATTTGTAGAAAACTTATTCAAAAGTAAATCAAGGTATTTAGACATCACTTAGTCATTCACTTCAGGATTCTTGGCTGAAAAAGGAATCGAAGAAAAAATTAAGTATGGTATAATTACTAGATGTTATGCTCTGAAACAATAAAATTAGTAATATTATATTGTAAAAAGCAGCATTTTGAGTTTTGTTTAGGAAAACTTTTGATTTTTAGGTTTTACACATTTATGGAGTGTCTAGCTCAGTGTATAGTTCCTAGATTTAATTAAAAAAATAATAAATAAAAATATAAGTTTGTGTTATTTTCAAAATAAATAACAAAAGGTATAGCAATTAGCATTTATAGTTAAAATTTATGGAATTTTCAGCAAAATTAACATTAGACAAACATAGTTTATATGATATTTAACTTGTTAAGCTAATTTACTTTATTAACGGTATTCATTTAGATTAAAGTAGGCTTAAATCCAAGTTAAATTAATTAATAACATTGTTGTAGTGTAAAATTTTATCTAGGACCAGTAGATTTTATTGTATACATAAAAATATGCGAATTTAATAATTAATAAAATGTATTAGCAAAATTATTTAATATAAATATTAAATGACATCTTGCTGAAATCAGCTAGAAATTAGATTTTTTTTTTTTTTTTTAATTTTAAATAAAATATTTTATAAATCTAAGTTATTTTAGAATTTAAGCATTTTTTTTTCTTTTCTTTCCCTTAGAATTAAATGCAATTCTAAATTTAACACATATAAATATACATAGTATTGATAAATTTCAGTATGTGAGTTCATAAAATTTTTTAATATATATTTTAGCCAATTTAACATAAGGAAACAAAATAAATAAATAAATATATTTATATATATTGGCTTTTTTTAATTAAAATATGTAGTATGGATTAATAAATTAATTTATTAAATTTTTTTTCTGGTACATACAGTAATTATTTTAAAAACTTGAAGTATTAAAAAAAAAAAAAAAAATAGATGTAGTGGTTTGTGAGTATACAAAGATTTTTTCTGCTGGCAGAAGTTCTTTGGTCCGGCCGGGTACTCATAGATGGCTGCATACGATTTTACGTAGTAATTATCATTTGATTTTAGTACTTTTAAAATTATACAAGTGTATTAATAACATTTTTTTATAATTAAATCAATTAAAAAAACCCTTAACGGGTTAAAAGTTTGTGACGCAGCACTTTATCTTATTGCTATAAGAATTTTAAATATGGAACTTAAAAATAATGATATCAAATTTTAAGTGACGCTATATTTATTTTATCATTTTATTTTTGTTTTATTTATAATCGCATGCATAAGAATTATGCTAAATTTAAAAGAATGTATAAAAATTTATTCATTGATGCGTTATCATTCACATTTTTCATAAATTCAAACTATGAGTTTTAAAAGATATGATATCAAAATTTAAGTCACGCCTTGATGTAGCCTTAAATAATTTGTTTTAAAATTCAATTTTAATTATTTTTGATTTGGCTAAATATATTTACACATCTAACCAAAACTTTTAATTTTCCAATACACTGTTAAAAATACCACTTTCACTGAACCTGTACAATGCACTGCAATGTATTTATATGAATAAATTGATTTATCTTTTGTACCACGCTATCCAAAATCAAAAGTAAAATTTATGTAAGTGATTTCTTTACGTCATAATATCCATTTGTATATATTTCGCTTAGTTTGGATACAATGACGCAAAGAAATAACTTACATAAATTTTACTTTTGATTTTGGATACCACGCTATCCAAAATCAAAAGTAAAATTTATGTAAATGATTTCTTTACGTCATAATATCCATTTGCATATATTTCGCTTAGTTTGGATACAATGACGCAAAGAAATAACTTACATAAATTTTACTTTTGATTTTGGATAGCATGGTACAAAAGATAAATCAATTTATTCATATAAATACATTGCAGTGCATTGTACAGGTTGAGTGAAAGTGGTATTTTTAACAGTGTATTGGAAAATTAAAAGTTTTGGTTAGATGTGTAAATATATTTAGCCAAATCAAAAATAATTAAAATTGAATTTTAAAACAAATTGTTTAAGGCTACATCAAGGCGTGACTTAAATTTTGATATCATATCTTTTAAAACTCATAGTTTGAATTTATGAAAAATGTGAATGATAACGCATCAATGAATAAATTTTTATACATCCTTTTAAATTTAACATAATTCTTACGCATGCGATTATAAATAAAACAAAAATAAAATGATAAAATAAATATAGCGTCACTTAAAATTTGATATTATTATTTTTAAGTTCCATATTTAAAATTCTTATAGCAATAAGATAAAGTGCTGCGTCACAAACTTTTAACCCGTTAAGGGTTTTTTTAATTGATATCATTACTTTTTTATGTTAATAATAAAAAGATAAAAAAAAATTAGAGGTTAATGATAGAAACTCATAATCGTGATTTCCATTCACCTTTAATTCCCTTCCCCCTTCCTCCCTTCGAAAAAAGCATACCTGATACTTATATTGTAAAGAGTGCTGTGTTATTTGATATTTTAAGAACTTTTTAGTAAGATATGGAAGTAATATACAAAATGTGTGTGTGTGTGTGGGGGGGGGGGTTATGGTTTGTTTCACAGATATAGAAAGCTTTGTTAAAACTTACTATGTAAAAAGTTTACTTTCTTAAGAAAAATATAAAGAAATATTAGTCTTTAAAACTTTTTATTTAAAATACAATAAAATTGTAAGCAAAAAAATACTTTCAAATAAAATTTATTTGGAAATTACTGATTTTTTATTTTTTTAAGAAATAATTTCCCATCATGTAAGTTTTTTATCTATAGTTGTATTGGGGTGGTAGGATAATAAATTTCCTGGATACAACTGTATAAAATGCATAAAATACATTATTATTGCTCCCATTATTGAAAAGAAAGTTTTATTGTGATCCCCCCCCCCCATTTATTGTTAATGCTGAATTTAGGCAATAGATGGCGATACCATGCAGAGAAGAATTTAATTATTGATGTATTTAACTAATCCTGTAACAAGCAACGTAAAATACTTCAAAAACAGATTTTAATTATATTTTGTACCTTGAAATTTTTAATGCTATTCAACGGTTTAATAATTTAGTTAGCCAACTAAATTATTTAATTTGAGGATTTATTTCACTTAATTTTTTCTGTGAATACATTTCCCATTTATTGTTAAACACCAATTCAGCCTATGTTAACGAATGAAGTAACTGAGAGCGTGATCTAAGGACGTTTTCTGACCCTTCCAATATGGCAGCCAGTGCGAGAGCAGTGAAACTCGAATTAGTGATTATTAAAAATAAATTAACATGTATGCAATCCAAAGAGTTCTCGATTATTCCTGTTTTCATTTATGAGTAATACTATTAATTTCAAGAGATTTCGCAACTTTTATTTAATATTTATTGAGGAAATCCTTACTTGAAAATCTGAAAGAATAAAAATATTAACTGTCTAGATTGCTGCTGCTGCCATCTGTTGAACCAAACTCGATGAAGTTGAATAAAAAAATCTTTAACAGTAAAAATGTTTAAAAAATATGCTAGATTAAATGTTATTAAATGATACTGAAATACTCGAGAAAAATGTGTACGCTGACTCTGAAGTACTAAAATATTTCAGTTTTACTCAGTAATAAGCACAATATTTCTCCATCATTTATTTACTTTAGAGTTAAAATTCCACATCTTGAGCTAGGTTTTTTTTTTTTTTTTTTTTTTTTTTTTTTTTTTTAGGCATTAATTTCATTAGTGTTAAGTATGCTTATATATTAAAAAAATTAAGAATAATAAAATTTAATGACAAAATTAATTATTATCCCCCCCCCCCTCTCAAAATACCTTTTATTATTATTAATTTTATATCACATTAAATCAAAATTGACGTTTCTAAATTCATTAGATTTTGCCTATCAGAAAATTTATTAAAATAAACGTCAAAAGCCTGTGTTCTTAGATTTTAAACAGATTTTATTGCATTAATTTCGTTACCTTAAAAAATATTTTTTAGAATTCTCATCATTTTTTAAAGTAAAATTATGAATAAGAAAATGCAAAGACAAAATTAATTACTATCCATCCCCACCCAATATCTCATTTTTTATAATATTATTCATAATTTTAGTTCACGTTAAATCGGAATTGACGTTCCAAGATTCACTAGATTTTGTCTACCAGATGGTTTTTTAAATAAACGTCTTAAGCTCTTAAGCGGTAGTCTTCAAATGACTAATTAGTGAATTAACAACAAATTTCTGCCTGATAAGTGATTTTTAATTATTTAAAAATTAATTATTTCACTTAAAAAATGTATATATATATATATTATTTGTTATGATTCGCAAATTAAAATGCAATGAAAGTTCAGCGATAATGAAAAATTCTTCTATATTTTTGGCTAATAAAGACTTAAAACAATTTTTTATACTTCATTATCCCTTGATTAGTTTTCAGCTTTACAAATCTTACTGAAGTATGAAATGATTTTTATAAAAGTAATGCAATTCATTTAAAACTCTAGTAATAATTTTAATCTAGGTTCTATATTTTATTATTTTTTGTTAATAAAATTCTAGATTTAAACTTCAGCATTGAAAAGCTTACAAAATCAAATGAATGATTTTTATAAAAGTAATGCAATTAATGCAACTCATGTAAAATATTTCTTATAAATAATGCACTGAGGTGCAATATATTGCATTTACAAAATAAATAAATAAATATATATATATATGCTTTAAAAAAATGCTTACTGCTTCAAAGAGGACAGACCTCGTGACCTACACTGCAAATAAGGGCGTCTTAAATTCAGACACATATGTGACTGAAAGAGTAATTCAGACACTTAAGTGTCTGAATATGGAATTTCAGACATCATAGGTGTCTGAAATTAAGACACTTAAGTGTCTTACTATATGATCATGGTATAAACACTGTAAAGTGAAATGTCTGAAATTCAGACACATAAGTGTCTGAAACTGGAGTGTTCAATTTTCAGACATTTTAAAGTGTCTTAATTTTTAAGACACGTGTATATGTCTGAATTTAAGACATTTAAAACATCTGAATAGCATCCATTTTTGATCACCCAGCAAGTTTTGCTATAGGCAATCAATTGTTCACTGTTTTTTGTAAGCTTTATACACTGTAAAAAATAACCGTTACAATATGGAAATTATATTGCCAATTGGGACGCCAATTTACGTATTTTAATAGAAATTTACTTTCGTAAATTCCAGAAAATTTTCCATTTTTTGTTAAAAAATCGGAATTTTTAAAAAGATATTAATTTTGTCGCACATTTTTTTTTCTCTTTTTTAAATTTTATTATGAAATTCGAAATTATAGCATGTTTAAAATTTACTTAATTATAAACCTTAATTACTTAATTATACTTATGTAAACTAATTAATTGATGTTTTTAAAATTTACTTTAGAAAAAAAACCATTTACTTAATTATAAATTTAAGATCCAGTGCAACTTTTTGCACACTTTAACCTTTATAATATTTTGATAATTTAATAATAAAACTTTAAATTGTTTGATTGCAAACGCACTTTAAAATTATCCAAATACGGAAACACACCAAAAAAATCGCAAAAACAAAGGTATATATTAGTACAGTACAGTATTTCATTATTTAACATTTTAAAAGCATTCAGAATTACACCAACCAAAACTTTCTAGCTTGTTACGACGCTTGTATTTTTTTTACAGCTATAACACTACCTCTAAAATATGCTAGTCCCCTCCAAATCGCAATTCTGGATGCACCACTGAATCTGTGTGGTATCCAAAGTGTATGCTGATTCTATTTCCCTTTGAAATTTGAAGAAAATGTCAAGTTTAATTACGAAATTTTCGCAAAAGAAAAATAACTGGAATATATCTCAAAACTGTGGCGCCATCTATATTGCATAAGAAATATCGAACTTATTATTAATTTGCGCATTTAAGTGTTCGATGGTGGTTATTTTAGTTCGCTATAACTATTATTTTGGAATTATATGGAATATTTCTGAAATTTTTTACTACATAACGTTTTAACTAATGATTGAGTATTGATTTAATTCAGGAATGATCTCATTTCACCGTAAGAAAATTAGTCTCATCGAAAACTTTTAACCTGTATTTCGATCGAAAAAAAGGAAGATAAAAATTATTTGTGCAACTATAAAACACTGGTTTTTATTATTTTTGAAGAAAAATTATATACAATATTTATAACTGAGAAATTTTGTTCAGAATATATGGCATATGGAATATATAGGAATTAATGAGTCCAATTTAAAAAAAAAATTGCCATATATTCAACCGATCTGAAAAAAAAAAAGAAAGAAAGAAAAATCAAAAAATAGAACACTATATTTCTTCACACACTTTTATATACACATACCTTCGCATTAACATTAAACACAGGCTTTGGGCAAAAATATATGCATTTTTTTAATGAAAAATTGATTTTATTTTTAATGGGCGTTGAATTACGCCCCTTCCCCAAACACACAACTGAAACGGGACAAGCCCGAATTAAATATATATAGATATGAATTAAATATATATGTAATATATATACATATGCACTGTTAAAACATTTTAAATATTTTAATATTTCAAAAATAACGTCTGTTATCTGTATTAACAATAATATTTCTGTTCTGAAAATTTCTTCGGTAGAAGTAGAAAACCTTCTGCTAATCTTACATTGCAGGAAAAGCAAAATATTCAAAATTCTAGAGAGAAGATGTGTGAAATCTGTTAAAATTATAAGCAAATAGACAAAATATTTACCATTTCCGTAAAATAAATTGTGAGTCACAAGTAACTAACAATATTTGAACATCCTAGGTGTGAAATCGTGGCCGAGAGGGATTATCGCACAGTCTACGGACCATAAGGTCGCGAGTTCGTATCCCGCGACGGGTAGGTGCAATGTTGTTAAGGTATATGTTAAATTCACTGGTGTTGTAAAAGTAGTTAATCATGTAAAATGTGCAAGACTTTGTATTGAAATACATGTGTACCCTTCTCTCTTTTTTTTATTTTTTTTTTTAAATACAGAAATTTTCCAATAAATAAATAAATAAATAAATAAATTTTTCCAGAAATTGAAGAAAATTTTCATTAAAATACGTAAATTGTACTGGCGTCTTGATTGACGGTACAATTTTTATATTTTGAAGGATTTTTTATTCTGTGTATAAGGCTTTCCGAAAAATGGCTGCTTTTGCAGAGAAATTAAAGGTGGTCAAACATGGATGCATTTCAGACATTTGAAGTGTCTTAAATTTAGACACATACAAGCGTCTTAAAAATTTAGACACTTTAAAATGTCTGAAAATTGAACACTCCGTTTCAGACACTTATGTGTCTGAATTTCAGACATTTCAATTTACAGTGTATGTATTGCGAGGTCCGCACTTAACCGACTGAGCTACGGAAGGATCGTAAACTTTGCACTAAACGTTGATCAAAAGAAATTAAGCGCATGAATACAGTAGACGTAGCTTCGGTGAAATTCGCATAAATGGTGGAAAAATATAGTCCGATTTTTCATGCTTATTATAAAACGAATAAGAGTCTTCCTGGAAACACACATGGTCTTATTCGGTTCACCTAAAATAGATTTATATTATATATTAATTTTAATAAGATCATTTTCGGAGGAAAAAAATGTGAATTAAAAATAAAATCCCAGAAAAAAGAAAAGTGTTATTCACCTCGTCTTAATCAAATTTATATTATATATCAATTTAAAAAAAATCGTTAGTACCGTTTTCGAGATTTTGAAATTAGGAACTTCTTACATACCGTACGAACGCTTTCGCTTTAAAAATGGCTATTTAGATCTCAAAATATACTGCACGTAGAAATGCAAAAATTTCAGTATACGATTAGACTGCAGATATAAGACTGTTCTAGAAAAATCAGAACAATAGGACCTATATCTGCTGAGTTATTAAAAGGCGGCTTTTCGCATTTTCTTCGATGTCGAGTTAGCCGTATATATGAGTTCCGCCATCTACGGATTCTACGATACGATTTTAGGCTTAAGGCTGCGTCACTCGGAATACTACCGTCTTCCATGATAATAATTATTAATGTTTGATTAATAATAATAATTTATTATCTTTTATTTTTAAACATATCATTAAATTTTAGACAGTAGAATTCACATACGGAATGTTAATGATAAATAAAATTTTGAATAAATAAATTTTTATTTCATTCAGTAAAAATAAATAAATATGAAAATTTAGCAATCTTTTAAGATAGAATTGTTGGCTAAATAAATAATAATTTAAAAAAAAAATTGTTCTCTTCTTCGCCAATTTCATTGTCTGACAGCACAATTTAATAGTCTTAAATTCACGTGCTTTTTTTTAATGTCAGCGTAATGTATATTTTGCATTCTGAGAGGCAGTATAAGTCATATTTCCGTGTTGTTTACATTTTAATAGTAAACAATATCATGAATCAAAATTTGTGTTTGTTAGAAAGGTCTAAAAATATACAATGTAATCAGTTAAAGAAAATTATAGGCATTTTTTTTAATCCTGAAAGGCAAATTTGGTTAGATTTGAACCTGTCGGCATAAATCAGCAATAGCTACGGTTGTTTTTGCTACAACGCGGGAGAATTCAAATGCTGCATCTCGCCATTTTCCCCTGCAAATAAAAAGCAGAAGGTTTACGTTAGATATGACACAAATACATACACTATTTATACATAGATTATGTTAAAAATTACATACAGACATGCACAGTTAGTTAAGAAGAAAGTATATCAAGAAATTTTACGAATTAATAAGGTCATTATAAGCATAAAATGGGCTTGAAGTACATACCTTTGGAAGTCGTAAATTTTTGTCACAGCTCTAATCACGTCAGCAAAAAGTGATTAAGAGCTTGGACGACCCCTCGCACTCCGAGAATTGGGGGGAGGTTAAGAACTGGTTTTTCTTTTTCTTTTTCTTTCCCGATTTTCAAGGCATTATGATCTGTTTTGAATTTCGTCTCGGTGAAAGAGGAGAATCTTACGTAATAATATATCAAAGGAGATAGATTGAGCTTGTATATTTTGACGTATCATACAAAGAAATATAAAAATAAATAAATAAAATAAGATAGCAAGTTTGTATACAATATTTTTCTGAGTATGATTTGAATACATCAGATTAATTATGTGAAAATATTCAAATGTTAAGTGTATATAAATATATATATATGAAAATATAAAATGTCATATTACAAGCATTGTATTTACTTTTATTCATTATAAAATGTGTTTTAAATGAAACACTGTGTCATAAGGTTATATGTAATGAAATGATATGTCAGATGTGTATGCCATTATTTTCCTGTATTTAGGTGTATTTCGGCATATCAGTTTCATACAAAATTATAGCTTTAAAAGCATTTTTGGGCACTTAAACTGTAAATTTACAAAATCATTAAACATGTGTGTGGTAAAGAAAATTCATTGAAGAAGATGTCAGATTTTCAGCACAGATAGATGTCTTCTAGGAATAAAAATGTCAACAGACAACTATGAATAAATCATATTTTGAACTTTATGTTATGAAAAATAGAAGAACTTCTTATAAAATATACCAAAACTATTGAACATTGATTATGGTAGGCTGTGCTCAAAACTGTATAGATACACAGTCATATGGACACGTACATTCTTTTATGCTTTACATAAAAAAAATAAAATCAGCAATCAGTTTTTATTTTTTTTTTCTGACTACCCGGAGAGATGCTGGGCAACATATAACAATAATATGTTCCCGCACCATGTTGGTTAAGTCAAAGTACAGTTGCGTAATTTGTTATTTCTGTTTGTACAAATTCTTTTTTATAAAACATAATTATGAGTGTAAAATTATAATAATTATATTTTCGAATAAAATAGGAGTGGAAGTTCATACAAAAATTATTAAATTGATTTTAAATATTAAATATATATTTTTTTAAAAATTGTTTTATTGTAAAATGAATGTATAATGTTGAATATAGTTCGGATCTCAGATAACAACAATAGCCAGACGCCATGGTGTCGTTTTATGACAAGCCAGTGGAAGGTGGTGTATAATTAGAAATCGTAAAATAATAAAAATGTTGGAATAAATTTATGGCCTTAATAAAAGTGTTGGAATAAATTTATGGCTTTAGACCACCCAAACTTTAAGGCATATAATAATATTAAAGTATATGTAAGGGGCTATTGCAGACTGTTAGCTAATAGGTCTATCTAAGGATAATGCAAAATCTTCTCACATCCAATAAGGGAGGACTATACAAATAGTTCCACCCACTTCCAAGAGTTGGTGTGCAAGAAGAAAAAGGTTTGAAAAAGAGAGTCTAAGAAAAGATGTCGAAGACGCAAGAGCGATCCTGAAAGCCCATGTCATGCATCAATCGAGCCCTAGTAATGCCCAGGCGAGATGGACATATTGGAGAGAGCCTAAGCTAGCCTAATTGACCTGATGATGTCTTCCTGGTGTCAAAATAAAATGGATTGTCCTACTGCGATCCGTAGCTATGCATCCCGCCATCCCGATTTCGCCGCTCTGGTGAGAAGATGAATCCGGATGATGTTTGGATATGATCCTTAGCATCGCGACAGCTCTGAATTTGATGAATAAAGGCCACCATCCCGTATATGATTCAAGGTATTACATTAATCTTTTTCTTTACCACTTTAATTATATGAGAAATTATAAATATCCTTTTATGATATTTTATGGTAGAGAGCAATGTGAGATCCAACAAAACCAATAATTAAATATAATTAAGGTATTTTAAAAATGAAAGAGAATTATTTGTCTTGCAAAAAAAAAATATATATAATAATAAGAGTAAATGAAAACATTTTTTTTATTTGAAGATTAAATATACATGTAATAATGAGCAGCAAACAAAAGTGTTGCTTTCCTTTTTTTTTGAATTAATATAATGTGTATATGTATATAGTTGTGTTCAATGTAAATAAAATATTTAATCAAGTATTAAAAAGTTTCTGTAATTATTTAATTGATAAATGTTTAAGGTGTGTCAATTTATTTTTACAGCTTAAATTTAGTTTAATTCATAAGTGGAAGAGTTCATCTAAATAAATCACAACGCAAACTCTTAATTTTATTCGTAATTAATTAAATTTAATAATTACAGCTTTACGCGGATTATAATGTTATTTTATTAATTATTCGCGTTGCTCTTCTACTAGAATTACGTAATTACGATCACTTATGTTATTTGAATTTATTTAAGGTATATAAAATTATGTACCGGTTTACTATGAGGTTGCTAGGATGATTTGGACAAATTAACAATTTTGGGTGTAAATTAAATAGGAAATAAACAAGTGTAATTATCTGTCCAGCACTGATTAAATAAAATCATGTCATTTTAAATGAAATTCAGTAACCTGCGATTGATTTTTATAAACGTAATTCAAAATAACAGAGAATTCTTGCCACATTTTCAAATTAAAATAACTAATTTTATACTCCTTCATATTGGTTTATATAACTGTAATTCTTATTTAATAGTAAATGACAATTATTTTTTGATTGAAAAAATAATTGTGATTTATAATTAAATAAAAATTACAATTATAAAACCAATCTTAAGGGGAAAAAAAAACTTGAAATAACCAAGGGAAGGAAAAATCCCAATGACAACTTTTAAAAGCTGACTGCTCCCCTTAAGGGTGATCTGAAATCCAAAAGGGCAACTTTCTGACATAAGCTTGAATTTATTTTTGATCGAAAATGCATGAAACTAGCTGGTGGTGTTGTTCAGAAACTATGTAATCGAGCTGCTTTTTCCATTTTTTTTTTAACACAATAGATCTTTCAGAAAATAGTGTCAAAGTGGACGTTTTGAACTGAATTTCCGCGCGAAAGGAGAAAAAACACTCACGAGCAGATGAAAACGTTTGTCACATAATCAAAATCGCTTATAATTCAACAGATAACGTATTGATCAAAAAATGGAAAATCCAGTTCAATTCCAAATTGCTTCTATAACCATGCTCTCCAATTTTATATCTTTCCGTTAAAAAATGAATTTGTAAATGTATCAAAACATTTTGTGCTTGTTGAGCAGACCAATTAAGAACAGCCTTAAGATCCTACACTAGTCGCTAAAAAAGATCTGGATGCTTGTGCTAATCCTATGGAGAAGTTATTTTCAAATACATTGTTTGGATTTTAATATATATATATATATTTTTTTTTTGGGGGGGGGACATAGTATCTTTATGCAGGCTAATTTTTAATTTTGGTTAGTTTTTCTTATACAGTAGACGTCCAATTTTACGAACTGATGTTACTCCCATTTACGAACTTTCGATTTTACGAACACATTATATGAATACCATCGAGTTCGTAAAATCGAGCGTCTGCTGTATTAAGATATAAATTTTAGAATCGGTTCCAAAAATGAAAGTATTTACAATAAAATATAAAACCTAAATTTAAAAAGTGAAAACTAGCCAGCATACATATTGTCTTCAGCTATCATATGCAAAAAGAATCATGTACAAATATTAAAATCCAAGCAATATATTTGAAAATAACTTCCCCATGGAATTAACATTAGCCGTCTTGTGAATTGACACTAGCCGTCTTGTCACACGGCTAGTGTTAGGCCTTAATAAGTAAAATTGAAAATATTTCAAAAAAGATAAACACCCACCCATTATATACTTCGTTGTAATTTTCCCTTGATTTAATTCACACTACTTCTTAAATAGACTAACTTTTAAAGAAATATTTATTGTTAAGCCTTTTTTCTGCTAATTAATTAGCACTGAGTGATAAATGTCAATTTAAAGCAGTTGATATATTTACAGATAAATTATGCACCAAAATAACTGTAGAATATTGAAAAATAAGGTTTGGGTTCACTATTTAACATTTGAAAAGATCTTTTAATGCAAGTGAAAATCTAAAATGGCCTTTTACCGACCAATAGACATACAAATCTGTCTCGATATGCAAATGTTAGGAATTTTATCCATTTTTCATGTACTATGTGTACTTTCATTTGATTTGGATTCAAGTATCCTAAAACTTATAGCTAGAATTTGTCATGATACTTTTTTTTTTTTTTTTTTTTACACTAGTTTATGAAGAACCTTCCACTAAATATTGTAGTATAAAAGTCAAATGCATAAATAACTGAAAATTGGATTTATTGACTCAAACAACGTGCAACATAATTCTTTATATCATTTGTTGACACTTGAAATTATGTTCAAGAATGATTTTTAGAATTTAGCTTCTGGATTAGATGGAAGTGTCTTGAATGGATAAACACTAACCCATTAGGTATTCTCTTGCAGTTATTCCTTCTTGATCTTGTTGCAATTAACCATTGATTTTATTCAATGTTTTTTAAATCTACTAACTTTTAAAGAAATATAAAACTTTAAAATGCAGGCATGAAAGTGGGAAATGGGAAAAAAGGTGGAACATTTTTTCCATGTATATAATAAGGCCAAACTCGTATAATTTAGACACATTTTAACAGTTATTCATACAATAAAATGAATTATAACTGTACATATGATTGTTACTTTCTTTTTGTAACTTAGAAAGAATTAAAAGAAAATAAATAAATAAATAACAACGTGTAAATTTATTAAATCAAAAAAGAAAATTGGAAACAGTTTGCTAAAAGTATAAATCTATCCAAATGTATCTGATGAACTTATGTGAATTGTGAAGTAGAGATTATTTTTTCAAAATAAATTATTTTGGATGATTTGACTGTTTAAGACTTTACTTTAAAAAAAATATATATATATCTATGCTAAATATATGCACGCCAAATTGAAGTTTACTCCAGAAATGCATTTCCAAAAATGCATCACTGAAATTACTCCGAAGTGACTAATTCATATAATACTAAAATACTCTATTCCAAAAAGAACCAATGGAAACTTCCTTTCCCTAGATTAAAGATAAAAGTTTCCCTCCTTAAAGAACTTAATTTACAAGACTTTCAGATGCTTATAATAAAAGATCTTTGATTTGATAATACAGCAATTCAGAAGCAAATTCCAAGGATTTGAGTAGACAAAATGTTTAATTATTAAGTTTTCTAGACACCCACCCCTCCCTAACATGCTTCTAATATCTTCTTTGCAGTTTTGCATCAATCCGGAGAATGTCCAAATTTTCTTTTAAAAAGGGGGAATTCCTCCTTTAGGAGTAACTCTTTCATGTCTGAAAATGACATAAGATAGTAGCTTTTTATGTCAAAAGCAGGAGCCAAATGTGCAATTCAAAATATCGTGGGAGGAAAAACAACAACATTATTTACTAACAATTTTATTTAACAAAAAGAAAAAACAAACTTAGCATTGATAGCAATTTTAACAACAGATGCAGCGCATTGATAGTAACTTTAACAACAGATGCAGTGTTTCAACACCTTTAACTGGACATTCAAGTATTTTCATTTAAAATTTTCTCGTCAAGACAAGAAAATATGTATTCTTCTCTGCTGAAGATCCTTCAGAGATTCGATAGGGTTGTTGAATTACACTCCTCGCAGTGAAATTGCATTTCTCCATGAGGTCACTATTCTCCTGTGTTAAAAGAAAATATTGAAATCAAGTTAAATAGCAATAATTGTAATGTAAAGGAGTGATTATGAACCTTTTAAAATATTTTAGTTTTTAGATTAAAGTAAATATAAATAAATTCTTAAAGTTTTAAAATATTGTTGAAAATTCACCTTTGTTATTTAAAAAATGTATACAAACATATCTTTTTAAACAATAATTTAAATTTGGGGGAAAAAACTACATTTAATATTAAATTTATTCTAAATATGAAAATACATATACAGGGGTCGTTCCAAGCAAAATTTAGGGCCCTTCAGAAAAATCTATTTAATAAAATAAGCCCCTTCACAATAAATTTAATAAAATGGGCCTCGTCACAAAATTTCTTTTAATAAAATAGGCCCCTTCGTAACATTCTTTTTCATACAAACTGTTTTAAAATGCGTAAATAAAACCAGCTCACTGAAAACAAACTTTAGCAAGGGGATTTAAAGAAGTTTTGTCAAATTCTTCGTTTAAGTTTGAGTAACTGGATTTCAACTTTCGTTACAAAATATTATTTTTCATAAAAATAACTTGTACTTATCACAAAATCGGCCCCAAGAATAAAAACAAACAAACAAAAAATACACACACACAAACAATCGCCTCTCCATGCATATTCTGAAAGAAAATAAAATAAAAAACTATACACTAAAACTTTTAGCTTTATATAAAGTTACACCACTGAAAATTCAGCCAATTGTGAATAAAATGGAAAATGAATAAATGAAACCCTTTGTGCGATCACACTTACCCACTTGTTTAAATCATGTTACTTCTGATACAATCTTAAAATAAATTTCCATTTTAAAAACAAATTTAAAATAAAAAGGTCTTAAGCAACATTACAAAATATTGTTGAAAATTCCCCTTTGTTGCCATTTTCAAAATGTATACAAACATATATTTTTAAATAGTTTAATTTTTTTTTTTTGGGGGGGGGGGAAACTACATTTAAATTCATTCTAAATATGCATGTTTTATTACAACAATGATGTTTAAACTTACCCCATAAAATCTAACTAAGCAGTCAAACGGCAGTTTTCTTCCAACAGTCAAATGCATGTGTCTGAGAGATACATGTCTAATTTAATACAGTATAACCTCGAAAAGCAGAACTAAGACAAGATTTATAAAAATTCTGGATTTCACAAAGATAATCAAAACTTTCAATGCTCTTAACGGTACCTTTAATAATAATTTAATTAATAGCAAAGTGATAATTATGTAAGAAAAAGGAAAAAATAATATCGAAAGGCCTACTTTCATTGAAATTTATGTTGTGAATTTTGGAAAATTCAATTGCAATTTGCTTCATTTTTTATTAAAACTATTTTTAACAAAAATGCTTTTCATATTATTAAATACATGTTAGGAATATCTATTTCAGAAATACAGACTTATTTTTCTAAACTGCATAATGTTATGACAAAATTAAATTTTATATGCTATTTCTATACCACAACATCACTCCTATTTTAAAAATTACCTATCATTAAAAAGAAAAACTTCCAAATCTAACACATGTCATGGATTTCTATCTAATCTTGGAAGAAAATGTACATTATTGGGCAAATGTATCTGATTGATAGATACTAAATAAATGAACTGAAACTGGATAGCACTGCATTCTAAACACCTAGGAAAGATACACTATATGGCCATTAATGACAGTCAATTTTAAATTTTAGACATTTTGTCGAATATTCAGAAATATACTTGACAGATTCTTCTGGAATTTCAGTACTTAAAAAACAAAACAAAACAGGTATGATCTCATATTTAACAATGTCGATTTGTTAAGGGGGAGCAATTAGGGGCCAAACAAAAAAATCAAAGAAAAAAAATAATACTTGGGATCACCCTGTAAAATAAAAAGCACGAAATGATCTACCGCTACCGAATATAAATAAACAGACATTGTGCAATATGTGTATTCTTTTGTGTAAGAATAGCATGTATATTAATAGAGATATAGCTATGTATTTAAAAAAATTTAAAAATTCTTGCATATTTTTTGCTTATAACATGCAGGGTTTTCAACCCAATTTAACGCCAGTTTCAGAAAAATTGACAAAATATGATAGAAACAATATAGTGCAATTGGAATATAACTATATTAAATATTTTAGGCAATATGAGCAGTTGTATGAAATAATTTTTATCTGCGCATGCGTGAACGATAACAAGGATCATTTTACATAATTTAATAGTCAACTCTATGGAGCAACTTAATAAAAAAAATCTAGTCAAATATCGTAAAAATTCAGAAAGATATCGGCGTTAAAGTGAGCAAATTTTTAGTTGTTCTCTAAAAGCAGCTGAATGATAAGGGATTTTCCACAAATTGTCAATTTTTATTAACTGACTTTCAGAAAAAAGTATTCAGTGAGTATGAACGAGTAGATTTGGAAAAAATGCTTCGATTTTTATACTTCTTTTGATCATGGTATAGACTTGTTCTGGTGGTTATCCAAGATTAACTAAAGCATCAATAAAAAATGAAAAAAAAAATTAAAAATGAGGGATTTTCCACAAATTGTCATCATTCAGCTGCTTTTAAAGAACAACTAAAAATTTGCTCACTTTAACGCCGATATCTTTCTGAATTTTTACGATATTTGACTAGATTTTTTTTAAAAATAAGTTGCTCCATAGAGTTGACTATCAAATTATGTAAAATGATCCTTGTTCACGAATGCGCAGATAAAAATTATTTCATACAACTGCTCATATTGCCTAAAATATTTAATATATTTATTTTCCAATTGCACTATATTGTTTTATTATTTTGTGAATTTTTCTGAAACCAGCGTTAAATTGGGTTGAAAATTCTGTGTGTTATAAGCAAAACTCATGCAAGAATTTAATTTTTTTAAATAAATCGCTATATCTCTATTAATATACGTGCTAATCTTACACAAAAAAATACACATATTGCACAATATCTGTTTATTTATATTCGGTAGCGGTAGATCATTTCGTGCATTTTATTTTACAGGGTGATCCCATGTATATATATATTTTCTTTGATTTTTTGTTGCCCCCCTAATTGATCCCCGTATCAAATCGACATTGCTAAATATGAGATCATACCTGTTCTTTTCAATCCTGAAATTCCAGAAGAATATGTCAAGCATATTTCTAAATATTCGACAAAATGTCTAAAATTGAAAGTTGCCGGTCATTAATGGTAATATAGTGTAGATGCTATAGGTATGAAGTTTACTAATATGAAAACAGATTTTTTTTTTCACATATGTATCTGTAAGGTCTCAAAACACTTACAAAACACACACACAAAAGAAATTCCAATGACAAAATCAAAACTTAAAAAATATATTTAAGATTAATATGTAAATTTATACCTAGTCTTCTATTTCTTGCTGATAATACACCCCCTCAGGATTATCACGTGCCTCTTTGTTGGTACTTCTTTTGGGATGGTGTGAAATTTAACCTCATTGTTTTAAACCTCCATTCAACCATACCAGCTTGAGCGATAGGATCAAAGTATTGTTCCTAAAATAAAAATGTGCAAAAACAATGTTATCGAATTAAAATGTTTAAATGATTTTAACTTAAAATTTCAAAACACAGACGTAATGATGAGTTCATACGAAAGTGCCTGAAACATACAAAAAAGGAAATTCATTTCCCTCCAATTTACCCAAGCAATAAATTGGAGGGATGGGACTGTTGCATAAATAAAAAAATATACAGTATAAAGTAAATTATCTGGAATGGTTGGGTTCACATGTTTTTGGATAACTGGCTACTCACTGCATTAAGCTATGCCTTTGTTGCAATTAAAATTTATTAGAATAATCAGATTAAAGCTCCTTCTCAGAGTTGCTTTTTCCCTTTCCTATGTTATTCAATGACTTTTGAAATGCCCCACAATTCTTGGAATATCTCATCACAAAATTCATATATATAATTAATTTCTTTTTTATTAGACACTTAGAAGAACTGTTTTCTCAACTGTCACAAAATTTAGATTTTGTTTTAAATAAAAAAAAGGTTATTTTTGAAAAATCTAAATCACTTCCTTCACTACCTATATATGTACAGTCCTGTAAAAAAAAAAAGTAAACACCCCCTACTAACTCCTCAACAAATTATCGTAGAAGAAAGTTACCGGTACCGAAAGGATTGGAAATAAAGTCTACTTTTAAATGGTGCATATAAATTTTGCTTAGGGCGCCATCTACATATTAAACAAACCATAAATTCATTATTTTCAATGGCAATACCCAACTCTGACAGCATAAATGAACTCTACACTCTTCAATTAGTCTAAAAACCAATTTTTATGCAATTCGTACCACAAGTTTCCGAAAAATTAATTATTATAAAACGTGCGTATTTTAAGGGCTGTATCCAAATTGAAGTTCCGTAGACGATAGTTAACCGAGAGAGCCTCCTTCTTGATCAAGGCACCTTAAGGGTGTATTCGAAAAAATATTTTTCCACCCTCAACAGCTCGAAATTTCCAGAGACATTTTCAGACTCATTTTTAAAAGTAAAAACATGAAACTTGCTGGGGTGATTTCTGAAGACATGCTTAACATGCCGTGTGATTTCATTTTCAGCTCAATTAATTAGAATTTGATTTTTAAACAATTATTTTCTCACTATGACCATTTTTTTCATTCCCAGATTGCCCGCTTCGGAAAATTCGGTTCAAAATGCCAACTTTGACAGTGTTTTTTACAGTATTTTCTGCATTTATCAAAAAATTAAGAAGCAAAATTAAGAAGCACCGCATTATCCGCATATTATATAGTTTCTAAATAAGAGAATTTCCAAGTTTGGTGCGTTTGAGAGCAAAAATGAATTTTAAAATGAATCAGAAAATAAGCAGTTTGGATCGGAATACACCCTTCTGTTAGACAACGGAACAGCAGAAGAAATTTCAAAATATCTAGTCACTTCTATCATAGACGGCCCCTTAAACCACTATTTTGCCGTTTTTTAAGCATAATTTGAAAACTATTTGGAAGAAAAATGTGAAATTTCGGATTTTGATAAAGCAGGACTTAATAAATCTAAATCTATCAAAAAAATTGTAGGTTGCAATTCATAATTTTTTCGAATATTAATTTCATAATTCATATCATAAAATTATAAAAATTGCAAATTCAGCGTATTTATGTTTGGACACATTAGTATTATTGCTACACAAAAAATTAGCACATTAGGAGCATAATTTCAGGAGATATAAATAAATATATGAAAATGTAATTTAACATTAGAAGCACTAAATCTTGAATGTTTATAATTCAAAAACTTATCATTCAAATGACTTGAAATTTGGTGTCTTGGCATAGTTTGAACCGAAGATTTGAAATATCTCGTTAAAATTGGGTATTGCTATTGAAAAAAAAATAGGTTTGGGTTCGTTTTAATGTGTAGATGGCCCCCTAAGCAAATTTTATATACATCATATAAAAGTAGACTTTATTTCCAATCATTCGGTACCAGTAACTTCCGTTTACGATAATTTGACGAAGAGTTAGTAGGGGGTGTTTACTTATTTTTTTTCCACGACTGTACATATTGTTACGAATCGGTATCAATTCTGCCTTATATCAAAATTTAAACCCTTTCAGATTTGACAAAAAATCTTTATCGTACTAAAGCTCAAAAATCATTCAAAATAGACTAAACTAACAACTTGCAGGTCTGTTGTGGTATTTGTAATTGACTGAATTTAATTTTGTGAAATTATAATCAATCCACGCCTCTTCTAAAAAATATACAATAGAGCACCTAATTTACTGACCTGTAATTCATGATCAATTTTTTGAATGTAAACAAAGATTTTTTTTTTTTTAAATGTTTGAATGACAACGAAATTTTGAAAACTAATTCAATCAATTTTAATAAAAGAGGAAGTTATTTATAGAATACAAGATAAATTTAATAAACCAAAGACAACAACTGATGCCATGTTTAAAAATAAACTAGATGGAATCCGTCTAAACTTGACGGCAATAATTTGAAAGCACCACAGAAAAAAAAAAAGTATTTTACAGATAAAGCAATTTTTAAAGACTAATTTTTAGGAAAATTTTCAATAACTGAAAAAAAAAAAAACCCTGCATTTTATATCCAGGCAAATGACCGATTATTGCCAGAGTTTGATGAATTCAAGTTTTTTTCCCACAATCTGACGAAATTCACCCTTTTCCGCAATCTTTTGACAAAATTTGTGTTTTATTCGCAATCCTTTGTGACAAAATTGGCGATTTTTTCCTCGAATGATTGACAAAATTGATTTTTTGGGCGATCATTTGTCGAAATTAGCGATATTTTTCTGTTGAACTGATGACCGATTTTTCAGAATTTTCGGAACCTAATGACTTAAATTTTCGGAAATTCGTAACAGAATCACCCCTGAATTCGCCAATCGGATGCGGACACTTGTCAATTGATCTCGAGAAAAAAATAATGAAATTTGTCTATTGGTCGCATTGAAAATTCGTGAGTTTCAACGATCTTTCGCGGTTAAAAAAAAAAAAAAAAAAAGTAAAAATGTGTCAATTAGTCTCGCGAAAATATCGGGAAATTTGCAAGGCATTCACGGGAGTTAATCGTAATTTCAAAATGCAAAATTTTCAGGAAAATGGTGAAATTATTTGAACGGGAGTATCCCGCCCACAATATTATTTTGGGCGGGATTTCAAAATTTTGGGCGCGAATCCCGCCACCCCGCCCTGAAATTCAAGCCCTGATTGATATATATGTATATTGATATTTGTGCATAGATTTAAATGACAACATTATCCTGAATTATTTGAAAATAGATTTAAAATTGTGGGAAAACAAAAATCTTTTTCATGGGAAAATTAGAAAAAAGATAATTTTTTTGCACATTTCTATAAGTCGAAGCATAGACAGCAAGTGATATGCATAAGGTAAATGCACTGTGAGAATTTCGTTATGGTAAAATAGCGAATTTTCTCGATGCATGGAGAAATTGAGAATTCTGTTGATCAACTGCAGAACAATCATGATTTTCATCAGTTTATCGAGAGAAAAAGAAATCTCAAATTTTGTCAATTTATTACGTGAAAATTTTTTTTAATTTCATCAGAGATAATGCAGAATCCTGAATTTCATGATCAGTCAGAAAAATCGCAAATTTTGTCGATCGATGATCACTAATTCCGTTGGTCAGACACGAAAATATCTTATTTTGTCCATAATGCACGGAAAATAGTGAATTGTTGTTCAGCCTCAGAAAAATCAAGAATTTCACTGGTCTGAAATGAAAATATCACAATTTTTGTCGATAATGTGCAGAAAAATCAAATTTCATCGATCGGCTTCTCGAAATAGAATTCTCTCACGTGTGGCCCTCGACAAAACAGACATTTTTCTAAAAAGCCCTTATCTTAAAAAGTTTGTGCACCCGTAATTAAAAAGATCACGAATAAAATAAGCTTTGTCTAAGGATTGCAAATAAAATGAAAATTTCTTCAAAGGATTGGGAACAAATGCATGTATCGTCAGAAGATGGCAGGGAAAAAATATGGCAACTTCTTCAAAGGATTAAGAAAAAGAAAAGCATATTTTGTAAAAGGATCGGGGAAGAAAATGCACGTTTCGTCAAAAGATAGCAGAAAAAACGTTTCGACAAGGGACCCCCCCCCCCCCCCAAAAAAAAAAAAAATTAATTTCGCCAATGGATCACACGAAAATGTGGAATTCGTCATAATTTCAGTTTTAAACATAGGATCAATAACAATTTGCTCTCAAAAGTCTCAATTTTGATCAATTTCATACATTCATATCTTGACCTCAACTAGCATAAAAAAAGATGGCTTATACCTATTTTACCCCATGTGACAAGAAATGCTATAAAATTTATTGAATAAATAAATTTACTTATTTTTTGAGTTTTCTATTAGAAAAATCCTTCTTTAAAATCCAAACAGTTTATTTTTTACGATCAAAAACGCTTATAACTCAACAGCTAATTTATTGATCACAAAATGGTAAATACAGTTCAAATCCGAATCACTTTCACAATACATAAATTCTTCCTGTAGCATATTTTACTGGAAAGAGGTTTTTCATTCACTAAAAACACTTCGTTCTACCTTCTGAAAAACAAAATGACTGCTAAGCCCAGTATGTATGTAGCTAGTTTGTTTTTACCAAGTTTAAATAACAATTCTTACAGTCTCATTTCCCAATATGAACCAAAATTTAATTTTAAATAACAGAAATATATCAAAACACCCAAAAGCCCAGTGGACACCCTCTGCCCCAGTAATGGACACCCCATAAAAAGTAATAAATATAATTGTTTTTATGACTGTACTTAGACACAGAATTTAATGAATACATAGAATGAAACAAAATAGTTATTTTCAAATATATTTAACAATTAGGATACCAGTTATTAATAAAATATTTACGATAATCATTTACTGTTTGCATCAGTTATTGTAATTATAAGAAGATCGATGTTTTAATTATTTTAGATGGATAGTTTAAAATACTAAATATCAGGCAATTACAGCTATAAAATTATTGAAACGGGAATTTAAAAGGTATAATTAAAAAAAAGGTTTGGAATATTAGTGTTTAGTCTCACTATTTTTAACAATTATTCTTCCAGAGACCACTTGATGTATCATTTATATCATTTCTTTCATTACAAATATGAAAGAATTGATATTGTGAGTTGAATATTTTAAACACTAAATAAAATAATTTCAAAATAAAACTGTAGAACTGATGTTTGAGGCCACTGATCTGTAGATTTACTAGTTTCATGAATATTACCCATAACTTTCATTAATAGTATTACTCCTGTTTCTTTGTGTGTGTGTGGTGGGGGGGGGGGGGGGTGTTAACTGTTTTTATTTAAACAGAGAGGGATTAAGCCCTATGAGCCCTTCTTTGACTGTGCTCTTAAACAATATTTTCTGCTTCCTGGTTGATTTGATTGCCAGATTATAAAATATGCAAGGTATACATAAAAAAGCATAAAATATTAAAATTTTATCAATCAATAAAATAACTTAAAAGCAGTTATTTATAAAAATTTTAGTGTTATTACATTCTAGTAAGTGCAATTTAAAAATTGATTACTTAAGTTTTCAGTTAAGTCAAAAGATTTTAAATGCATTATGAACGTTACTGAAATTGCATTTTTAGCAATGCTTAATTGGGGTGTCCATTACTGGAAATTGACTAATTAAGCGTTCCAGTAATGAACACAGACAGGTCTTAAAATCTTAAAAATAAATCAAATTTTGTAAATGGCCGTTAGTACATAAAATTCTAAGTTTTCTATTGCTACTCAAACAAAAACATTCAAATATTGCAATAAAATAAAAAAATATATAAATTAATTAAACAAAGCCATTTCTTAGCCTCTTCATTAAGATTTTCACTGAAAAACAGGGAAACTTTGAAACATTTTCAGTTTCCTGATTGGTTTGATTAAAAGGGTCAAGAATAACCCAGTGCAAGAGGGAATTATAAAATAAATAATTAAAGATAAATATTTATTTGTTATTTTTTTATGAACCAAAAACATCAAGAGGTATCCATTACTGGCACATCTACCTATATAGAGAAGGAAACAATTCTTTCGAAATTCTTGTAATTTTTCACAAAATTATTTACTACAAATTATAAAACATATTTTTGTTTGGTATGATTCATCTGAAAAATTACTTTCACAAAATACTTTGTACTGTTATATCTGACAAAAAGTTTTGTCAATCGAAAAAGAAAACTTATTATTTTCACCTCCCCTCATCCCCTCTTGCTTTTACATGACGCTATGATCAGCTTATTTATTTATTTATCAACAAAGTAAACAGGACATTTTAAACGAAAATAAATAAGTAAAAAATAAAAGGGCAGAACAATTTTAAAATATAGAAACATTTCTAAAATTAGCCGCCGGCAGTGACGCTGAGCGTATGCAGGAATCTTTAGTTACTTATTTTTACAACAAATAAAGAAATGCAAGAGAATTTTTTCAAAATTTTAAAGCTTTATATGCTAGGGAAGCGCAGTATGTGTGTAAATTAAGTTAGTGTGTATACGAAATCAGTTACCACGTGTTTCAAGATTAAAATAAAATCAGTACATACAATTCCACTAAAAACAAAGTATAAATTAAATGCTTTTATAAAACTTACCGAGTAAAACAGGCCCATCCTCTTCCTCAATGTTTCATCATTAAGTAAACTTCTTTTAACTCTTCATGTTTACATTCGCCATCTTGATCTTGAGACAGGCAAGAGGCAACAGGCAAGCGAAATTATGATGGCGAAGGCGAGACGAACGAGTCGCAAAGAACATCTCGCTAATGAGTGAATTTTTATCAAGTTGAGTTGTTTCATTTTAGCTCTCCTCGAGTACAATAGAAAAATAATAGCTGAAATCAAGTTGAGCTAAACATTTAAAAATCAACTCATTCACGATCCAATAAATTAGAACTCATTTTTTTGAGCAACCAAATCCACTCATTCGTTTTAAGAGAGTAGGGTACCTGAAATTAAGATATCTAAAATTTTATTTAAAATATTTAAATCAAGTTTTAAATATTTATATATATATTTTTTTTAATTAAGGGGACGTCAGTTGGTATTTAAACCATCCAGAGAGCGTTATGTGGACCCATATCTCCTTAGGCGCCCCATGTTTTTTAAGTGGTCGGCGCCACTTGGCACTCTTTTATGTGAGTGGGTCGCATCCACTTTAAACTTTCTTTAGTTTCTATCCGAAGCCCTCAAAATCTGAGTCATCAATATCAGAGTTGAAGAGTTGTAAATTGTCTTCGTCCACCCTGTATGGTTCGGTATCATCATCGGGAATGTCACAGTTTTCACTAGATTCCAGTTTGTGAAAAACTGGATTTTATTGAAGAAACAGGCACATCTTTCGAAGCCCGTGATATCCATTTTGCCACCTCTTAGAAAAGTCTATGACAAATTTCTGTATTCATTTTTATTCGGAAATGCATGTAATTCGCAGATTTTCTTATTCAGAAACTATATCATCGCAAGGCTTTTCCATTTTTTGGTAAAGACAGAAGATGTTTCAGAAAATACTTTCCAAATGGACGTTTTGAACCGGATGCCTGCTCCTGCGATCCACGGAAGAAGAGAAACTTCGCATCATGTGACCATAATCGCTTATAACTCGATATGTAATATATATATATTTTTTTAATCATAAAAGGGAAAATGTGTTGCGATTTCAAATCGCTCGAATAGTCAACTTTCCAAATTTATGCAGTTGCGTTTAAAAATGAAACAGAAAATGTGTAAGAAACTTCCGCGTTGTTGAGCAGGGGACTTGAGAACAGTCTTAAGGAAATTTTATTTTATCCCAATTTAAAGAGCGTGAAAAAAATAATCGTAAACGCCGCACATGGTGTAAACGCCGCACTTGAAAAAAAATTAACTTTCAAACTCGTAAAAGCCGCGGCGTTTCTTCCATAAAATACGGTAAACGTGCCACACATTTCATTGAGTATTATTTTGCCTTAAGAGAGTATTCGAAAAAATATTTTTCCACCCTCAACAGCTCGAAATTTTCTGACACATTTTCAGACTCATTTTTAAAAGTAAAAACATGAAACTTGCTGACGTGATTTTTGAAGAGATGTGTAATAGACCGTGTGATTTCATTTTTCGCTCAATTCATTAGAATTTGAGTTTTAAACAATTACTATTTGCTCAGTATGACCCTTTTTCTCACTCCCAGATCTCCCGCTTCGGAAAATTCGGTTCAAAACGCCCAAATTGACAGCATTTTTTACAATATTTTCTGCCTTTATAAAAATAATCGAGAAGCACGGCATATTATGTAGTTTCTAAATAACACAATTTCCCAGTTTGATGCTTTTGAGAGCAAAAATGAATCAGAAAATAAGCAGTTTGGATTGGAATACACCCTCTAATTTTCCTAACCGATTTCGAAAATGAAAGACCTTTTAAAAAAAAATCTGCAACCAAAATCGAAAAAGTAAAAAAGAGTCATATTAAAGATTGAGCTCAGCTATCCTATGCAAAAAAAAAAAAAAATCGTTTAAAAATATTCAAATTGAAACGAGAAATTCGAAAATAACCTGCACATAGGATTAGCATTATGGAGCGTGTGTTTTCAAGTGCGTGAAGAATCCCCTTATGGCAGTTCTCAACTGCTTTGCTCAACAAGCGCAAAACGTTTTGACACATTTATAAATTCATTTTTTAACGGAAAGTATAAAATTTGAAGGCCTGACTATGGAAGCGATTTGGAATCAGACTGTGTTTTACATTATTTTATAAATAAAATATTTATTGAGTTATAAGCGATTTTGATCACGTGACAAAGACATTTTTAACCTTCCTTTAGTGGCTATTATTCTTTCGCGCGGAAATTTGGTTCAAAACGCCCAATTTGACACTATTTCTGAAAGATCTATTGCGTTTGCAAAAGAAACGAAAAAAAGAGTCCGATTACATAGTTTCTGAACAACAACACCTGCTAGTTTCATGCATTTCCGAACAAAAATAAATTTACAAACTTATGTCATAAGTTACACTTTTGGATTTGCCTTAAAATAACTGTCTGTATTTTAATATCTCATTTATCAAATATAATAATAATTAAAATATGAGTAATTTATGAATCTACAAGTAGCAGCACATTAACAATAGCAACGGTTTCATAAAGTTCTATATAGCTGGACTCTTTTGTATTTAAAATCTTTTTTCCTTACAGTTCTATCCCCCCCAACTTGAGGAAAATCCTTCCTTTCATTATGTCAGCAATGAATTTTTAACAAGTATCCAGTGTGAAACAGTGCCATCACTACCCAGAGGGTGTTTGGTGGAATCAGAACTACCAACCAAATAAAGATCTTATCTCTAGTATTGGGAGAAATGTGAAACCGACACCACTCAAAGGAATGCAAAAATACGTTGATCCCTTTCCAAACCCACCCACTGTGTCAATGCAGTCATAAAACACAACAAAATGACAGCTTGGTAGTGAATATCTCTTTGTAGCCCCAGTTGGAATGTAAACAAATGAGAGCGAGGACGTTTTGAAAAAAGGATGTTACCAAAATCCTGCAAACCATAATTGTCAAAAGAGCTCAATGATTTCGTTCCGGCTGTTGAAATAATTATACAGCCCAGGTGGGAAATATGCTACGTCCATTTTCTTTTTCTCTCTTCCGTTTCTCACCGTGTGTGAAAATGTGAAACTTGTTTCATCTGTAAACAAAGCCCATCTTGTACTGTTAAATAGCCCAGTGTTGAATTCAGGGAGTGGCCCGGGGGGACATTCCCAATGAGATCTCCCGCTGGAAGATTTGAGATTTTGTGATTTCAATTATGAAAAGTACAATCCCCCCTTCCCCGAACTCTATAATGCCCCCCTCCCCGGAGCCACAGATATCCCTCCCGGAGTACCTTAATTTAACACTGTTCTAGCTGAAGCAATAAATAAATTGCAGATAATATTTTTTATCATGGCGGTCAAAGCAAGTTAGAATTAGTCAAAGTAAATGCTGTTGAATTTGAATGAGAGTTATATATATATACCGTATTTTATGGAAGAAACGCCGCGGCGTTTACGAGTTTAAAAGTTATTTTTTTTTCCAAGTGCGACGTTTACGCCATGTGCCGCGTTTACGATTTTTTTAAAATACCAACTGAGTTTCCTTAATTTAAAAATTCATAAAAATACTTAAAACCTGATTTAAATATTTTAAATAAAACTTCAGACATCTTAAGATATTAAAAACAAGGCATCCTACACTGCTCAGAAAACTTTGATTAAAGTTAGGTCAATGTGACGCTGTCGACAAAAGTAGCGTTCCGATGGATGCGGCGTTCACAACGGGTGCGGCGATTACGATATTTTTAAGTTTGTTCAGGCCAATTTGTGAAGTGCGGCGTTTCTTCCATAAAATATGGTATATCCATCCGCAAAAAAAGTGACACATCTCGCAAAAATTCATTTTGCGTTTTATTCCACTAATAGGTCTGTCATAGGTGCGTCTTGCTACACAAACAGTTTCAAATGTATAGTTATATGGAAATTACTTTATTATGCTATATGTCCATTTGTGACCACAGAAGAGGGTGGATTGTGAGGGGAAGTAAAATTAACCAACCCCTTACACTTCATCCTACGCCTTCATCCTTTTCATTCCTGCATGCAGAGATAACAGATAAGTGCTATAATTTCATGTTACAGTAAAATCATGCACATTTTCTTTTTGTCCAGATGTGTCCTTTTTTGAGCGATATGTGCATATATAAAAGAAAGCCAAAGGAAAAACTGTTGTTAGATTTTATTTTCCCGCCATGGTGGTTTGGTTAAAATACCGTCTCTTAAAAATAAATAAATAATGTTGTCACCGCCGCATACATAATTAAATTTTATAATAAATTTAATAATAATTAGATTTAATAATGATAATAATTTAACCATTTAATACCTCTTTCTTGGTTTATATTTATAAAAATCTTTGTATATCAAAATATGAAGACTAGAGTTATATTGGAGAAATGTATGGTAGAAACGCTGAAGCTGTCAGACGTTAAAATCGGCAAAATAGCTCTGTTAAAAGAGTTTTATAGGATATCAAACTATGCATAGCAATTCAACCACCTTTTGCACGCATAAAAGTAATTAGATTACGGTGCGCACACGCTTTTTAAATTTGTCTAATTGATTTAGAATTTTTTTTTTAAATCTTTTATGAAAAATATAATTTTCTAATAGGAATAACGATTTATTTCGAAAAGTTCTTTCGGCCAGTGCCGGGAGGAAGAGGTAGCTTTCATATTCCTTATTTTTAAAAAGCAAGCTTATATTTCGTTCCGACTGCTGAAATAATTATAGAGAGGAAGAGATAGTGGGAAATATGCCATGTCCATTTCTTTTTCTTTTTTCCATTTCTCACGGTTTGTGAAATGTAAAACTTGCTTCATCAATAAACGAAGCCCATCTTGTACTGTTTATAGCTCAGTGTTGAATTCAGGAGGTGGCCCGGGGGGATATTCCCCCCGGAGCAATGAGATGCCCTCCCCCGCAGGAAGATTTGAGATTTTGTGATTTCGATTATGAAAAAGTACAATACCCCCGGAACTCTATAATGCCCCCCCCCCCCCCCACCGGAGCCACAGATATCCCTCCTGGAGCAACTGAATTTAACACTTGTTATAGACGAAGCAAAAAAAAAAAAAAAAAATTGTCGGAAATAGTCAAAGAAAGCCAAGGAAAAAACTGTTGTTAGATTTTATTTTCCCGCCATGGTGGTTGGTTAAAATTTCATCTCTTAAAAATAAATAAATCATGTTGTCACCGCCGCATACACAGTGGCGTACCCAGGATTTTATTTCGGGGGGAGGGGTTGACTTAATTTTCCATAATGTTCTTAAATCTTACGAAACAGGTTCAATTGTGTTGTAAACAGAAATCATTTTTGACAATAAGGCCGTAGCCAGAGGAGGGGGGTGGGAAGGGCTGGGATGATTTGGTTCCGACTTTTCCTAAAATTTAAGGCATGAGGTTCCGAAAATTAAAAAAAATCCGTCATCAGTCCGGAAAATCGGACTTAAAAAAATATCGCGATTTTTGACAAATGATCGCCGAAAAAAAATCAATTTCGTCAAAGGATCGAGGAAAATCCCCGAATTTTGTCAAAGGGCCGAAGATAAAATGCGAATTTCGTCAAAGGATCGTGAAAAAAAGTCAAATTTCGTCAAATGATCACGGAGAAATATGCCACGTCCCATTTCTTTTTCTTTTTTCCGTTTCTCACCGTGTGAAATGTGAAACTTGCTTCATCAATAAACGAAGCCCATCTTGTACTGTTTATAGCCCAGTGTTGAATTCAGGAGGTGGCCCTGGGGATATCCCCCCCAGGAGCAATGAGAAACCCCCTCCCGGAAGATTTCAGATTTTGCGATTTCGATTATGAAAAAGTACAATCCCTCTCGGAACTCTATAATGCCTCCCCCCCCCCCCCCGGTGCCACAGATATCCCTCCTGGTGCACCTGAATTTAACACTTGTTATAGACAAAGCAAAAAAAAAAAAAAAAAAAAAAGAAAAGAAAAATTGCAAGAAATAGTCAAAGAAAACCAAGGAAAAAACTATTGTTAGATTTTATTTTCCCGCCATGGTGGTTTGGTTAAAATTCCATCTCTTAAAAATAAATATATAATATTGTCACCGCCGCATACACAGTGGCGTACCCAGGATTTTATTTCGAGGGGTGGGGGACTTAAATTACCATAATGTTTTATTACGAATTACGTTCAATTGTGTTGTAAACAGAAATCATTCCTGACAATAAGGTCGCAGGCAGAGGGGGAGAGGGGGGGGGGAGGGGGAGGGAAGGGGCAGGGATGATTTGGTTTCGACTTTTCCGAAAATTTAAGGCATGAGGTTCCGAAAATTAAAAAAAATTCCGTCATCAGTCCGAAAATTCGACTTAAAAAAATATCGCGATTTTTGACAAATGGCCGCCGGAAAAACTCAATTTCGTCAAAGGATCGAGGAAAAACACGAATTTTGTCAAAGGGCCGAGGATAAAATGCGAATTTCGTCAAAGGATTGTGAAAAAAAGTCAAATTTTGTCAAATGATCACGGAGAAAACGCGAATTACGTCAAAAGATCGTGGAGGAAACGCAAGTTTCTTAAAATTATCACGGAGCAAAAGCGAATTTCATAAAATGATCCCGGAGGAAACGCCAATTTCGTCAAATGAGCGCAGGAAAAAAACCCGAATTTCGATAAAGAAAATGCGAATTTCATTCAGAGAAAATGCGAATTTCATCAAAGTCGCGAGAGAAAGGCAAATTTCGTAAAACGATCACTAAAAAAACGCGCACTTCGGCAAAGGGCTTTTTTTAAAAAGCGCGAATTTTGTCAAAAAGAAGCGGAAAAACGCAAATTTCGACGAAGGATTGCAAAAAAACCCCGCAAATTTCGGCAAAAGATCTCTGAAAAACATGCATTCCGTCAAAGGTAAGCGGAAAAACCGCGAATTTCGTCAAAGGAGCACAAAAAAAATCCTTGAATTTCTTGAAAGGGCCACAGGAAAAAAACGTGAGTTTCGCCAAAAGGTTACTGAAAAAAGTGAATTTCGAAAGAAAGCCGCAAAAATGCGAAATTCGCCAAAAAGTAGCGGAGAAAAGCGAATTTCATCAAAAGATCTAAAAAACGCGAATTTGGTAAAAGAGCAGCAAAAAAAACGTGAATTTTATCAAAGAGCCTCAGAAAAAACTCGAATTTCGTTAAAGGGCCGGGGGGGGGGGGGGGGGGAATGCAAATTTCGTCAAAAAGCCGCAACAAAACTCAAATTTCGACTAAGCATAGCAAGAAAACATGTATTCCGTCAAAGGATCACAAAAATCGCCAATTTCGTGAAAGGGGCTCAGAGAAAACGCGAATTTCATCAAAGAGCCTCAGCAAAAACGCAAATTTCGTCAAAGATCTGCGGAAAAAAGAGAATTTCGTGAAAAGATCACGGGGAAAATGCGAATTTCATCAAAGAGTCTTGATAAAAATCTGAATTACATCAAAGGGTTGCGGAAAAAATGCATACAACCATCTATGTCTATTATTATAGGTATAGTTTTTAAACTAAAATAATATGCCGATCTAACGCTTTAAAAATATGATTAGCCCGAACCCAACTTGAAGGAATCTACACTCAGCCTGATATTGACCTGAAATGAAAACAGAGATAACCTAACCCGCAACAAAAATAATTAGCACAGGGAAGGTATTTCCTCCCCCCCCCTCTGCTGTAACCTTTCAGAAAATTTGCTGTGAATTTCAGAATATTCTTTTGTTTACTCAGAATCAACCATGGGGGGGGGGGGGCGGAGAGGCACGAGTCCAATCCTGAGGCCGTCCCACGTCGAAGTAAGTTGTAAAGTGCTACTGTTTTTATATATATATATATATATATATACTTTCATTTAAAAGAAAGTCATTGTAGCTTAAAATCTATAAAATTGTTCTTCCCAACCCCGAAACTAAATTGCGGCTACGGTTGATGTTTAACAATAAATTAATATTGTAACAAACACAAAATATTTTTTGTATACACAAAACAGCTTTACACACATATTACACACATTTTTACACACATGATAATTCATTGTTATCTTCATTCATATCTTATTTCTTTTAGCTGGTACATTTTCCAAATTGAAATTGCAAAAACTGGTTATACGCTGAATATCACTTGACGTAAAATAGATTGTATTACTTAAAAATTATTATTCATTTAAGGCGTAGTTTACTGGTTACTTTTACAGACTTCTACATGCAGAATAAAGAAGGATAAATGACAATTCATTGTTATCTTCATTGATATCTTATTTCTTTTAGCTGGTACACTTTGCAAATTGAAATTTCAAAAACTGTCTATACGCTGAATATCACTTGACGTAAAATAGGTTGTATTTTTAAAAAAATATTATTGATTAATTTAAGGTGTAGTTTATTGGATACTGTTACAGACTATAGTTAGTCTACTACTGTTACATGCAGAATATGGAAGGATAAATTATATAATTGACTTTTCTCAAAATACACCATTAAATTCGGGTGATTCTCCCAAAAGAGGCGTCCTGTTTCAAGAGTTG
>CAWVRF010000287.1:0-106076 GCA_963932465.1 Maratus speciosus
GTCACATTTCGCTTAATACAAATTTTGGCATTCATGGTATATTTTTACAAAGTGCCGTAAAGATACAATAATTTAAAATATGTGAAAATTTCTACTTACTCTGCCCATTTTCCATTTGAATAATTAAAAAAAAATGTTTCTTAAATTAATATTTTTTTCAAATAAGCATAAAATTAAACTAAAATTATTTTCATTATATCTTCATTAAATTGAGAATTAAAAACTGAGCCAAGATTTAAACTAATCCAGTCAGGGGCGAAGCTACTGGGGGGGGGGGGAGGGGGGCGTCTCGCCCCCCCCAATGTCGGCAACTTGAATCACAGTCGGCAAATTCTAGGATAGTCAATATTGATCGATACAACACTGAAACAATCGATTTTTTTTTCCCAATTTTCTACGTTTTTTCTTAAAACATACACTAAAAAACACCAGTCCTTACCATTTGTCTTAATTTCTTTCAAAAATCCGAAGTTTGCCTCTCTTTTCTTCGACTTCGCGTGACAGATGAAAATAAACTGAGAGAGAACCAGGATAGACTAGTTTCCCAATATTTAAAGAAGTATTTCTGAGAGTCCACAGCGGATTAGTAGTGTTCCGAACATCTAGATGATGACTAGCACTGAAGATGATGACGACTTTGGTGAAGGTATTCATATTATTCGTGGTGTACTGAAATGTGCTCGGCAATTGAATCATTTAGTTGATTGTTTAAATGATTGTAAGCCGATTATTGAAAAATTAGCCCCATCCGATGAATTAAGTGTTTTCTTGTTACTTAAGGAAACCATAGGTATTGACAGGGAAAATTAAAATTGTTCGTCTGTGTAAAATATTTTTAATAAGATCGTGAAAGAAATCGAGAAAAACCGTTGAGAGGTTAGCATTACGGAAAGTGGGAGCGATTCCATCATTGAACATGACCCAGGAAAAAGGTCTAAAATGAAATCAGACAATAAAAGACACATTTAATCAGTTTAGGTCCATATGAGCCAAAACGCAGCGTATATCCGATAAATGGTTCCATCCTGCAAGATAGACAACGACATTTCAACGGCGCTTGGTACATAAGAGCATCCGTTTTTGGAATATAGCACAGAACTTAATGCTAATTCTTTTGCGTGTTTCATGAAGGACCTGGGAGAGAAAAAATACAAAATTCTTCAGTTGAGAGTGGTGTAAACAAAGGACACAAAATGAAGAGCTTAAGGAAAAGAAAAGAACAGAAAGTCCGCACATTTCTCTTCCAACTTCCACAAAATTTTCTGTTTTCTGTTTTGCCAGTTCACGATGACACATAATCACACTTACTCGACGAGAGCAAGCGCAAACAGATTATTCTGGAAGAGCGACAGCAACATCTTGCATTCAACAAAGAAATTGTAGCAATCTTAATGAACATTACTCGAATTCTGAGTAGACAAGGTCTGGTCTGTAGAAGTGACAAAGACGAAAATGGAAACTTTTGAAAAATTGTGAAATTAATTTCCAGACATAACCAACAACTGAGGACATGTTTAAGGACACACGTTTCAGCCCATACCATATAACTTACCTTTCCGCTTCATCCCAAAACGAGATGATTGAATTTTTTGCTACAGCAGTGCGTAAAACGATAGTCAGGGATATTCAAGAAGCATAATTTTATGGAGTTATGGCAGATACGACGGGAGAGTTTCACAGGGCACGGTATAATTACTTTTTCCTGAGTTTTCCTCCCCAAAGGTTAAAACGGGGCTGTGGAACGGGAAAGGACAGTTGACGGGACATTCGCGTCTGTTACTTGGCGATGAGAGAAAGAGCCAAGCATTGAATTGCAGAAATAGGACAGTTTTTTAAACACCGGCCTGATATAAAAATTTAAATGAATCCGATAACATATGAACCTTTTTCAATGGATACGACTTTCACGAGTATATGGATGTTCTCAAATACAAAGGCGCAACTTTATGCACAAGTTTTAATCCATTTTTGTTCGGAAATGCATGAAATGGTCAGGTGCTGCTTTTCAGAAACTATGTAATCGAAAGGTGTTTTCCCGTTTTTGGTAAACGTAAAAGATCTTTCAGAAAATACCATCAAGATGGGCGTTTTGAACCGAATTTCCGAAAGAAAAAAAAACAGCCAAAGAAAGGAGAAAAACCGTTTTGACCAAAATTGTTTAGAATTCGATAATTAATTTATTTATCAAAGAACGGAAAACTCATTTCTACTCCAAATCGCGTCCATAGTCAACCCTGCCAATTTTGTACTTCTACGTTTAAAAATGAGTTAGTACATGTGTCAGAAAGTTTCACGCTTGTGCCCATTTTATACATTTCTGAACAAGAATTAATTCAGAAATGTGTCAGAAAGTAGCTCTTTTGGATTTGAGAACAGACTGAATAAATTACAAATTACATAAAAATGACAAGTCTGATTATTGAAACGATTGGAAACGAATATTATTTTCCATTTTTTGATAAATAAATTACTTATTGAGTTATAAGCGATTCTTGTCACGTGACGACAGGTTTTTCTCCTTTCCTGTGCTATCACTTAGTGAAATTTGATTCAAAACGCCAACTTTGACAGTATTTTTTTTATAGATCTTTTGCTTTATAAAAAAAATGACAACACCATTCAATTACGAAGTTTCTGAATAAGAACACCTGCCCTTTTTATACATTTCTGAACAAGAATTAATTTAGAAATGTGTCAGAAAGTAGCTTCTTTGGATTTGAGAACAGCCTTAATAAATTACAAAGAAATATTTTCAAAAATCTACTTTTATTATACAGCTTCAAAAGTTATCATTTTTTAATCATCTTTTTTCTTTTATTCTAAACTATATTATTATTATTATTATTATTATTATTATTATTATTATTTTATGAATCTTTATTTGAATGCTGAAAAGTCTTTAGTTTATAAGTAATAATTAAGGTTGCTATTGTGTAATTTGTCTGGAAGAGACATAATCTATAATATACTGAAAAATTTTCCCATAAATATGTACGCTGTAATCTTGACCCGACCGGCCTATATTTGTTTTTTTTTCATGGGCCGGGGCAGATCCGTTTTTACTGAATTTTGTTCGGACTGGGTCCTGAACTGTGAAAATATCTGCCTGGGCCGAACTTTTAATTTTACGCTGACCGGGTCAAGATAATTTTCGTTCGGGCCGGGCTGAGCTGAGCCTGGTCCTAGAAATTCGGCCCGTGCAGATTTCCAGCTCTGAGCTGAATTTTCTCTCTGCTGATTGTAAGCGTGACAACGTCAAAATATGTTGCGACAAAAAATGTTATTAAATTAAAACAATGAAGTTTGTGTATACAATATAATTAATATAACTTTTATTATAAAGTTTTTATTTCATTAAAACTGCACAAACAATAATAAATAAATACAATATGTAATTATTTGTCACTGTATATGATTGAAATTTTAAGTGAACATTTTGAATTACCTTTTAAATAATAATTTTTATAAATATGAAAAAAAAACACAATTAAGTTCATTTTTATGCAATGTAGTGTATTGTTTACCATACATTGTATATATCAGTGAAGTCAGCTTTCATTATTTAAATCTAAATAATGTAACTAAATTTAAATATTGATACTTAAAGTAGTAATCTATTACCTTATTTTATTAAATTACTATTCTAATTAGATTATTAATGTCCATTGCTTATATAACTTAATATTTTCAAACTAAATTAATTTTAAATTATATAAAAATTACTCTTGTACTCTGTGATATTAGAACTTTTTCTACCTCTTCCCCCCCCTTCCTTTTTGCTTGTTTTATTTATGTTTATTATTTTGGACTTAATAATCTGAAATTAAATTAGTTTTAAAGCAAATAAAAGTTACCCTTTTTGAAAGATAAAATAAAAAAATTAAATGAAGGGGAATGTCTTATATGATAAAGTACGAATCAAAGCAATTTTGTTCAAACAAGTATTATGTTAATTTCTGAATATTTTTTATGAGCAAAAGTTTTCATGATTTAGCCAAAAATAATTTTTATCATTTCATTTAGGAAAAATAAGTATTATTACATATACCTAGAATAAGACCATATTAAATAGTGAAAGGCCCATTACATACAGTAAACCTGCCTTTTCATGGCAAGCATATCTTTAAAATTAGTTTTAATTATCCATTTTGTCGGATTTTTTATTTAATTCCTTGCAACCACAGTAAAATTATTTTGATAAATAATTTACAAGCTTTTTAAAACTGGAATATTTTATTTCAATAATAGTTGTTACTTTTTGACCTGGTGAAATAAATAAAAATTATGCTCTGTTTTTCTAAAATCTAAAAAAGACGGGGTCCTTATAAAATATATTCCTATACGTCTGATAAAAAGAATATATTTATATAAACTGATATATTGAACAATCAATAATACGGAACAGACATAATACAGTACACGTAAATTTACTGCAGCCTTCCCCCTCCCTCCCACACACATTTTTTTTTTTTATTAATCAATATTTTTGTTATGGCATAAGATATACCAAGGTTAAAAAAATGTGCATTTTCTTTAAATCCAAATTTCTACTAAATAACCATCTCTAATATGTCAAATATAAATAAAAAATATAAACAGTCATCTCCACAAGCCCCACTCCCAGAGTAAAACCTGCATTGCTGCAATGTAACTTTTCAACTGTTTTATTATAGATCACAGTACTTTATTTGTTTCCTTGATGTAAAGCATATTTTAACAATATTTCAAAACAAAAATGCTCAATGATAAATTCAGGAGATGGCTTTGGTGTGTGAATGTGCGTGTTTGTGTGTGTGGGGGGGGGAGGGGGGGGATCTTTCTGAAAGTTTTTGCTTGAGTTGAATGCTTATTAATGTAGTTTAAGTGCAAATCTTCCCTGCAACCACAGGAGCTTTAAAAATTCCCCCTGAAGAAAAATGCCTGATTTTAACCCTAGAAATATTAAAGAAATATTAAAGTTTCTAAATTACTTAACGCACTTAGTTTTTATTTATTCTCGTATTAAATATGGCAAAAAGGGTATACATATAACATATTAAATGAGTTAAAGGAAATATTTAAAAACAAAATTGCTAAAAAAATATTAAAATTTACAAATTACGTAACGCACTTAGTTTTTACTTATTCTCTTATTAAATGTGGAATAAAGGGGATTCATATAGCGTATTATAAAACATATTAAATGAGTTAAAAGAAAATTTAAAAAACAAAATTGCTAAAAATGTTATTAAAATTTACAAATTATTTGACATATTCAAATTTTATGTATAATTCTCTTAGAATTATGTACAAAAAGTCTATATAACTATATGTTACAAAAACCAGACGTTGAAATTTTTTCTCAAAAACAAAACTAATAAAAAGTTATGTTTTCTAAATAATTTAAGCATCTTTTTTTTTATTCTCTTGACAATTGTAAACACACACGCACCAATATATATACATATTATAAATTTTAGATGATCAAATTTCCAAAACAGAAAACTGTAATATTCATTTCAATAAAATCATAATCAAAATACTTGTATTTTACTTGTTGCATACAATTCTATATCATGTAACCCAAGTACATCTAAACAATAATATTTTTTTAATTGAAGATTATCTTAAATAAATCTTTTTTGGAACTTGTTCTTGCCTAGTATATTAATAAACATGAAATATTTATTAATAGAGAGAAGGTACAATTTTTAAAATAAATATTTATTTTGTACGCGATTTTCTTTTCTAATTCGTGTTCTGGCGGGACCAATCCTATATGTTGATTATTTTCTATATAATAAATAATATTCAGTTAGCCAAACAAGGGATAAACTGCTTAATACAGTAACCCTACTCGGGCGCCGTAGCTTAGGGGCATTTAAAGCTGGGGGAGAATTCTATTGTCCGTGTGACCCGTGCCCAGCGTACCCGAGCCGATACGACACCAGATGCTTCGCACCATGATCGAGCAGCTGTTGGGCTGAAATATGTCGACAAAGATGGAAAACCGCCGATCGGCTTTTGGAAGTTTTAAAAGAAGTCGTCAAAACCAACATCGACCTTGCATGCTAGATATCGCACATCCTTACAAAGAATGAGCTCGAAATAGAACAGGTCATACGATTCATTTCAGGTCATACGATTTTACGAGCAGTATGTCTGGAGAATTCAGCCGCACTTAGGAGAGGTTTTTAGAAATCGTGGGTTGAATTGTACCCTATATTCCTTGTCAATGTCACGGACTCAACATCCCTTTCGTTTCGCATATCTGCAATGCGAGCAATGCTATAGGCGATGTGTTCTTCGAGCTGGAAGATGTTTGTGTTTTTCACAGAAAGTACTAAACGAAAGAAGCTATTAGTAGACAAGCTCGAAGAAATAGAAAATGCTCTTCTGCTGTGGAATCTTTCTAATGCGAGATGGACTGCTCGAACGGAATCATTGAAAGCGGTTTGGATCCAGGGGCGAAGCTACTGGGGGGGCGTAGGGGGGCGTCTCGCCCCCCCAATGTCGGCAACTTTGATCACAGTCGGCAAATTCTAGGTAGTCAGTATCGATCGATACAACTCTGAATCAATAGATTTTTTTTTCAATTTTCTGCGTTTTTTCTTAAAACATACACTAAAAAAACACCAATCCTTAGCATTTGTCTTAATTTCTTTTAAAAATCCGAAGTTTGACTCTCCTTTCTTCGACTTCGCGTGACTACTGAAAATAAATTGAGAAAGAACCAGGAGAGAGCAGGCTCGGACTGGCCCGCCGGCCCGTCGGCCCGAGGGCCGGTGCGCCCTGGTCCAGGGAAAACTTCGCGCCCCTAAGTACCTAAGCCGCTCCAATAATTTTTCACTGGTTGTAGACATACATTCTGATTAGCGTACTAAATTTCGAGAATTCGTTTAGCGAGTACTCAACAATCACTAGACAGACAGCACAAGAGAAGTATTTTTTTTAATTATCGTAGCAATTTCAAGATCGGGAACCAAAAAGTACATCTTTGCCTGCGATTGAAAGATAAAACATGCACACAACGAGAGCTGTAGTAGCCATGGCGCCCTGGACTTAATTTCTTTCATCGCTTCTTTGAATGATGTCTTTTAGATTTAAACCAAATATTTTGCATACTTTCAGTCTTTTTTCTTTTAGTACTTTGCGCCGGCCTCCTTTATAGCTGCCCCTGAATGTACCTATAATCGTGCTTTTTAAAAGCAACTTGAGTGAAAAAAAAAGAGAGAAGTATATCAGAAGTCAAAAAACTTTTTGTATGGATTTTGTTGTTGATTGGAAAACACAATCTTTTTCTTTTCGGGAAATACAAAGTTGATAATACTTTTAGATTACAATCCTACAAGCTGTGGGATCTCGCGGGCAGCGTTTTCTCATTCACAAAATCTACCATCATTTTCGGATAGTAATTTCGCGCATAGTTTAGGAGTAATCAGTGAAAATACAAAAAAATATATACATATGCATCGAAATGAGAACCTTCTCAAAACACTCAAGTAGGGAAACTTAAATATTTCCCTTCTCTTGATCTATAACAATGGTAAAAGTTTTGCAAATCATGGGAAGAGTGTGATGAGAATAGTAAATTTACTAAATTATTTAAGCGATTTTAGACTAGCAAAGCGACTGTTTTAGGGTGTACTTTTTCTGTAGAAACTTTTTTATAAAGTGATATCAATTCAGCTCTTTATGGATGCATAAAGTCATTTTTTAAGGATAAAAAATACCAATTATTTTCACAAGTAAGTATTATTTTCACATTCAAATAGCCCTATATTTCAGCATTCCAATACCCTGTAATGTGTGGTAGTTTTATAAAAGAACAAAAGAAGCATGAGATTTAGTTTTCAAAATTTCTATTGCCATACGGAGAATATATTTTTGTTTTAAACATAAATGTTTTATAAACGAAGTTTACACACTGGATGTTTCTTGTGTGTGTTGAAGGAGATACCTGCAGATACCACATTTAAAAATGCTACTTAGTTAATAATATTAATAGTAATAAAACAATAGTAAATAAAAAGTAGTTGTTCTCAGATTGCAACAGAAATTAAATTTATGAGATTTTTAACTAACTTGATAACTAATTCATATTACATTAAGCCCTTAGCAGCACCGCGACAACTCTATTGGCGCCTGGTGCGAAAAAAACTTGTTAGCTTTTCTAAAGAACCTCAGTGCATCAATGGTGATCAGAAAAAAAAAAATGTGGTTACTCCTAACTAATTCTGCTAAAAATAATCGTAAAAAAATATGTAGGTACCAATCGACTGGAAATAATATCTACTAGTTATTGTTATGTATAAAATATGTTTCTGAAGTCATCTACTTATTAAGAATTGTACCAACTTTGAAATTTCAAACAATAACACTCATTTTTGACACCTTATTTGAGTTTCTTGGATCGAGACAGCCCGGAAAAAGGCATATTTTATATGCATTATCTTAAATCTTGATGGGGTTAGAAGAGTTTAAATTTGAGTATGGTAAAGCTAAATCCATTTGAGAAACTTAATTTTTATCTTCATAAAAATTATCTGATTGATTTTTTATTAATTAATTAAAGATATACAGATTAATTAATTAATTATACAGATACAGATGCAGATTTATTAATTAATTAAAGTTATACAGATTCCCAAACTTATTCCAGACCTTTTTTTTCTATTCAAACATTTTTCTTAGTTAGAAAGCTATTATTAAAGTCATATTAAAAAATATATATAAGGAACAAACCACAACTGTTAAAACATCGATGTGTACAGCTCATTTGAATAATTAATTTTCGAGATATGGAGAAAATTTTCCTTTTCCATAATTTAAGGGGGTCGTATTCCGCTATCAAAGAAAAAAATCGTAAAAACTTACCAGAAATATTTTGTAGGATTTTCTTTGATGTAAAATAAGTTTTTAATAAATTTATAATACTTGTAAAATTTTACTGGTGACTAATTGAGAGATTTTGGTATTTTTTCTTGTAAGATCTTCAATTTATTTTCCGAAATTTAGGGATAAACCCCTAACACATTTTGTTTTATAAATGTATTAAGTATTAAGAAAAGCATATAAACTATATCTCTCTCCTGGCGAGAAAGGAACTCAAATAGGGTGTCAAAAGTGGATGTTACCATTTGAAAAATCAACGTTCGTGTATTTTTTTATATGTAGACAGCCTGCAAAGCAAAATTTATGAAAAGCATTTAATAGTAAATATTATTCCTAATCAATTGGTATCCTATGACTTTTTTATACAGTCATTTTCAAGAAAATTGGTAGGGGTGATCACTTTTTTTTCTGCAAGGTGTCTACAGGTAGAAGAAGAAAATGAGAAAGCTCTAGTCTTGATATCAGTAATCTACTACAAGGTAATCTGTGTTCAACTTGCTGGAGTTTTAGATTTTATATGATTTGTTTTACAAAATTGCTTAGTAGGAATTGCTTGTGTAGGATTGATGGAGCTTTAAACATGCACGAAGAATATAGCGAAGTCTTCTATCCAGAGTTAGAGATATAATTTAAGCCATTATCATTTACTTGTTGCTATGCGAGTGTGTTAAACCTCGTCAAACCAGATACAACACAAGCAAGTAAAATTGACTTGATTCGCTAAAATTTTTGCGCCCTCTGAAAATCCAAGGTCTGCGCCCTTTACACTGACCCAGTCCGACCCTGAGTACACTCTGAGAAGCGTTCCTTAAAAATTTGAAATAAAAAAGGTGTGAAAATGAACGAAAAACGTTCTAAAAAAGTTCTAAATAGCGATTTCTGCGCAATCTCAGGAAATATAAACCGATTTCAGAAGTAATGGTTTCAAATTAATGGTGACAGTCCCCGCTCCAACATAGCCTATATTTTACGCTCTTGTCACTACCACCTGGGGGTTACAGGAGCAAAAAATGTTCTAAATTGCGTTTTTTGTGTTGCCGAGGGTGTCTAATATTATAAATTTGGAATGGTAATTACTTCAAAGATGCAAATGCTTTCTAAGAATTGTCGAAAGAAAATTCCAAATTTAAAGGAATGAAGTGAGCGAAAAGTGTTCTATAAGTGTTCTAAATTACGATTTTTATGCAATCGTATGAAACACGAAACCGATTTAAACATAATGGTTGCAAATTGATGGTGATAGAACCTGCTCAAACATAAGCTATATTTTATGTCGAGGCTTGCAGGAGCAAAAAACTTTCTAAATTGCGATTTTAGCGGTACTGAAGAGGCTAAAAACCTTAAATATAGCACGGTAGTTACTTTTAAAATATAAATGTCCAATAAGAACAGTCGAAAATAAATTCGAAATTAAAAAGGGGTGAAGGGAAGGGAAGGTGCGAAAAGCATTCTAAAAGAGTCCTAAATTACGACTTCTTTGGAATCTCAGGAAATAATAAACCGATTATAGAAGTTATTGGTTGCGAATCAAGAGTGATAGTCCCTGATCCTATACAGGCTATATTTTATGCCGGTGTCTCTATCACCTGGTTGGCAGGAACAACAAGAGAGGCTTTAAAAACATCTAAATTCCGTTTTCTATAGAACATTAGGAAATACCAACCGATTTCAAGGTTAATGTTGGCAAATTAATGGTGACAGTCTCTGTTTTAACATTTTTCGAGACATTCTATTTCAACTCTGTTTCGGCATTTTATGTTGGTGCCACTAACACCAGAGAGGTGGTAGACTGTTAGACAAGAAGCTTGGAATTTGACATGATGTTTAATTTTAACATGTAAATGTATTAAGATGGTTTCTAAGAACTTCAAAACTTAAAATGAATACTGAAATGAGCATAAAAGTCTCAAAATACTAATACGTTCTAAATTATCATTTAATTGGAATTAGTTTTAGTACTTCTTATTAATTAAAATCTCATTTCTGTCAATTGCACTTTTATAATGAAGTTTAGTCAAACTGAGGCTTAATTTGTAATTTTTGAATTATTTCAAAAAGTATTCTTCTAATAAATTGACTTAATAAAATAGTCCAAACTTGAACGCCAGATTCTCCTTTGTTTATTATATAAAAACATGAAAACATTTAAAATGCTTCATTTAAACACATTACTACATAGGTGTGACAAAACATATACAAATGTTTTTAAAAATTAAAAATACTAGACGTTAAAATGATAAAAAAGCTACTCCAAGCGCTTTCGGCTAACATTAAGCCTTTGTCAAGTAGAAGAGAATTGACTGACAAAACACTCGACGCTCGATGTTCACTGTTACCTCGAGCGTCGAGTGTTTTCTCAGTCAATCCTCTTCTCCTTGACAAAGGCTTAAGGTTAGCCGAAAGTGCTAGGAGTAGCTTTTTTATCATTTTAATGTCTAGTCTAGTCTAGTCTAGTCTATACTAATATTATAAAGAAGTAAAAATTGTTTGTATGCTAGAGGTAATCTTTGTAGCTACCGAACCGATTTCAAAAGTAATAGTATCAAAATGATGGTGTCAGTCCAACTTAGAAAATAGGCTATATTTTATGTCAGTGCTACTACCCCAAAGGGGATGCAGGAGCAAAAAACGTTCTAAAAATGCGACTTTTGCGTTACTGAAGGGCCTAGAAATATGAAATTTGAAATATCAGCTACTTATTAGATATAAAGGATTTCTAAGAACAGTTCTTAAGCAATTCGAAACTTAAAAGTGGTGAAAATGCACAAAAATCGTTCTAAAAACGTTCTAAATGATGGTTACTACACAATCTCAGGAAATACCAAACCCATTTAAAAAATAATGGTGTCAAAATGATGGTGACAACCCTTGCTCCAAGATAGGCTATATTTTATGTCGGTGCCACTACCCCAAAGGGGATGCAGGAGCAAAAAACGTTCTAAAAAAGAGATTTTTGCGTTACTGAAGGGCCTAGAAATATGAAATTTGAAATATTAGCTACTTATTAGATATAAAGGATTTCTAAGGACATTTCTTCAGCAATTTGAAATTTAAAAGGGGTAAAAATGCTCAAAAAGCGTTCTAAAAAACGCTCTAAATGGTGGTTTCTACACAATCTCAGAAAATACCAAACCGATTTAAAAAATAATGGCGTCAAAATGACGGTGACAAGCCTTGCACGAACATAGGCTATGTTTTATGTCGGTACCACTACCCCAAAGGGATTGCAGGAGAAAAAAAAAACGTTGTAAATTGCGGATTTTGCGTTACGGAAGGGCCTAGAATCACGAAATTTGGATTGGTAGTCAGTTATAAGATATCAGGGATCTCTAAGGACATTTCCTAAAAAAATTAAAATTTAAAAGGGGGTCAAAATGCGCAAAAAGCGTTGTAAAAAACGTTCTAAATTGCGATTTCTATGCAATCTCAGCAAGTACTGAATCGATTTCAAATATAATGGTGTAAAAATGATGGTGACAGCTCTTGCTCCTAGATGGGCTATGTTTTATATCTGTTTCCACTACCCCAGAGGAGACGCAGGAGCAAAAAACGTTCTAAAAATGCGATTTTTGAATTATGGAAGAACCAAGACTCATGAAATTTTGCATGGTATATATTTATTAGATATAAATGATCTCTAAGAACATTTCTTTAAAAATTTGAAATTTAAAAGAGGTGAAAATGCGCGAAAAGCGTTCTAAAAACGTTCTAAATGCCGATTTTTCAGCAATATCTCAGGAAGAATCAAACTGATTTCAAAAGTAATGGTAGGAAATGGATGCTGACAGCCTCTGCTCTAACATAGACGCTATTTCATGTCGGTTCTCACTATCACCTAGAGGTTGCAGGAGCAAACAAAAACGTTCTACATTTCGATTTTTGTGATCGGTAGGGGATAGCAACTTGAAATTAGCCAAGGTACATATTTATTAGATATAAATGATCTTTAAGAATAGTTTCGAGAAAATTGGAAATTTAAAAAGGGGTGAAAATGCGCAAAAAGCGTTCTAAATTGCGATTTCTACTCAATCTCAGGAAATACCAAAGCTATTTCAAAAGTAATGGTTGCAAAGCAATGGTGACAGTCCTTGCTCCAACATAAGCTATATTTTATGTTGCTGTCTCTACCATCTGGGGGTTGCAAGAGCAAAACAGGTTCTAATTTGCGTTTTTTGCACAACTGGGGGATCTAACACTTTGAAATATGGCATGGTATTTACTTACAAGATGTAACTGCTTTCTAAGAACTGTCGAAAGAAAATCTGAATTTAAAAAAATTGAGTGAGCGAAAAGCGTTCTAAATTTCAATTTTTATACAATCTTATCAAATACCAAACAGATTTAAAAAATAAAGGTGACAAATATTTGGCGATAGAACCTGCTCAAACATAAGCTATATTTTATGTCTGTGCCACTACCACCAGAGGGTTGCAGGAGCAAAAAAAAACTTTCTAAATTGCGATTGCTGTGATACCGAAAAGGCTAGAAACTTTAAATATGTCATGATAGTTACTTATAAAATATAAATGCCCTCGAAAGACTGTCGAAAATAAATTCGAATTAAAAAGGGGTGAAGCGAAGGTGAGGTGCGAAAATCATTCTAAAAAAGTGCTAAATTATGATTTCTATGCAGTTTCGGGCAATTTAAACAGATTATAAAAGTAATAGTTGCGAATCAATGGTAACAGTCTCTGATCCTACACAGGCTACATTTTATGCCGATGATTCTATCACCTGGGGTTCACAGGAACAACAAACGTTCTAATAAGGCCTTTAAAAGCTTTCTAAATTACGTTTCTGTGGAATATTAGGAAATAGCAAACCTATTTCAAAATTAATGTTGGCAAATTAATGGTGACAGTTCCTGTTTCAACATAGCCCTTTATGTTGAGAGAGGTGGTAGGACTTGGAATTTGACATGATAGTTAATTTTAAGATGTAAAAAGATGGTTTCCAAAAAATTCAGAACTTCAAATGAATACTGAAATGAGCGTATTAATTCAGCATAAAAATTTCAAAATATTTTCTAAATTATCATTTATTTAGTTTTATTTCATTTTATTAATTTAAGTCTCATTTCTGCCTAATGCAGTATAGTAATGAAGTTTAGTCAAACAGTGTTTTAAATAGTAATTTTTGAATTATTCCTAAAAGTATAATTTCTTTTAATAAAAATTAGACATGTAAATATCTCTTGGCATATTTCAAATATTACGCAAGCAAAGCCGCGGTGTTTTCTATTAATAATAATAAGGGAAGAAATTTTTGTGTGAGTATCTTGACTATATTTTGAAGAGACTGCTGCATGTAGAGCAACGAAATTTGATAGAAAGGTGTGTGTCTATGTGTGTAATTTTGCACCTTGAAATCTGATTTTGGATTAGATTTTTAGTACTTAAAACTCTTAATTAAAGGTGAGAGAATTTATGACTTTCCACAGAACCAAACAAAACTGCAAAGAAACGCACCCGACAAATGTTTTAAGAAAAAATAGAAACGCTTAGATTTTTGCTCTCATTGTTATTTTTAAAATTATAATACCTTATTAAAATTTACACAAATGCCCAAAATAATATATTATTTCAGAAATTTAAAAAATCTATCTACAATGTTCTGATATAACAATTAAAATATTTATTAATTACATAATTTATTTTCTTTTTATTAGCATACCTGGATGTTCAGTCTGTTTTTTGACAGCAGCTGCTTACATTCATCAAAGCTGAAAAATCCCCAGAATAAATAGCACAGTTGGATTTTTTAAGCAACATTGACAATTTAAAAACTATTTCAGGTAGGGATTTGAAAATTTGCACGCAGATACAAAAGAATATTCTATTTCATAAATTCGAAAAATTCAGAAAATTCATTGAGAAATTCCTGAATTATTTAATAAAAATCATTAACTAAAATGAGATCTTTTTATTTCAACTGAATACCTGCAAGATCTCATATTAAATGTACTTTTCTGCCCCAGGATACACATATTCAATTAATTTCCAACAGGAAATTTATTTATTTAAAATAGACAGTCAGAGATTTTTAGGCATATCGAAACTTTTAAAACTATTTCTGTTAGGGATTTGAAAATCCATAAACATACGCAAAATATTAATGAGCTCGAAGCCGACGACGGTCGTCCGATAGCTTCAGTGCCCCGAACCCAACCCTTCGCGCTTTCCGATGTCTTTAACCTTTTATCTACAGACGGTACTTATAAGTACCATTAAAATAACTTGTTATAAAATTCATTTAATACATCGATTAGTAGTAATACAGTTTAGAATGAGTTATAGATAAATTACTTTATCTTGTTCCAAAAGTATTATGGGTTACATACACACAAAAAAAATTTAAAAGCATGATTTCTTTTGCATTTGCATCTTTTCAGCTTTCTTGGCGTTGGGGGTGGGGGGAGGTAATTTTTAAATTCGGAAATATTTCTATATTTCAATTGTAAGAACATTATATTTGTACATTTTCTAATTCTACAAAATAGCAAGAAAAATATTTAAAATAAAAGACTTGAGTGGGGTTAAAAATATTGCACAAAATCCCTATAAATTCAAATTTAAGGAATCCGTCTAAATCCTTCAATCCTTCTAAAATTTATTAAATGATTATGTTAATCTTCTAATGTAGTTTCAAAAATTCACGAAAAATGCTTTAGAAGATAAAATTTTCATGAATTCATAATTCAATACATATAGGGTTATTTCAAACAATTTTCCTTTTAAATTTGCCCGGTTTCAAATTTTCAATTCTTTTTTATTCTCTTTTTTTTTTCGCAAGAGAGTCTCATAAAATGGAACGTGGGTAGGGGCTTCGGACGGACACGCGGCGTTCGGTGTGTCTGCCCGAGATCAGTTTTGCCGAGACACAAGCGGAAGCCAGGAAGAAAAGAAAAAAAATGAGAATTTGAAATTGGACAAATTTAAAAAGAAAATTGATTAAGTTAAAGATATCAAAAAACGGGGATGGTTGGGTTCGGGGCACTAAAACTATCAGACGACTGCCAGCGGCTTCGAACTCATTACTGGACAGCCGCAGAATTCGCGCGAGCGCCGCGTTCCGCTTGTCCGTCCGAGGTCCCTTTTACAGAGACTTTAGCGGAAGAGAGGAAGAAAAGAAAAGAAAAAATTGAAACCGGACAAATTTAAAAGGAAAATTGACTAAATTAAAGACATCAAAAAGCAGCGGGAAGGGTCGGGCTCGAGGCCCTGGAGCTACCGCACGACCGCAGCGGCTATTGATAATCTATTTCATAAATTCAAAAAAATGAGAAAAACCATCATTAACATTTTATGTTATCAAAAAACCGATTTTTACAAAAGAAATTATTTAAAATTTAATCCTATCGCAAATCATCTGAATCTTTGTGTTTTCTTTACAAATTATCATTATTTTAAGTCATATTTTTTATGGAAGTCCTTGGATACAAACTTTTATAAGATATAAAAATATTAACTGCTACCACTATTTTTGAATAATAATTTCTGAAAATAAGCATTTTCTTCACCGAATATCATTATTTTAAGTCAGATTTTTTTTTATGAAAGTCCTCAAATACGTACATTTATAACATATAAAAATATTTAAAAAAAAACCCTTTTTTTAACAGCATTTTTTGAAAATCGTATTTGAGCTCCTTATATCGCCTTTTATATTATTTATCCACAGCCACGCTTGAACCCATTTTTAACACTTTCCAACAAAGTTGAAAAGTGTTTATGACTTCGTATTGTCTGGCCGTGTGTACGCGCTCTAACTCTCGTAAACATACTCGGATTGCTTTGAAATTTTTGGATGTTATTGACATTTACCATATCACGAACCCTATTTCAAATGAAGTTTGTAGCATGTTTAGTTCATCTATAGAGACAGTCAAAAGTATTCCGTTGCATTACGGCCAATGGGAAAAAAATGATTTTTAATGATATGACACGCATCCAAACAAAACAAAATTCATATGTATTTATAAAATGCACTAAAATATGCATTCTGTTGAATATGCAGTGCAAAGAATAGTTATTATTCATTTACAGGGCCATACAAAAAATTCCGTTACATAATGATATAGGGGGGGGGGTGGAATTTTTGCGGCGTATTTTAATTAAACTATTTCATATATAATGAAATTGATATACGTCGCTGAGGTTTACTATAAGTTATTTCATGTATAATACGAAGTGCATAGCATAGCATTTACTGGGACACACAAAAGATTTCAGATACTATATTGTATCAGAAGTAGGGGAGACTAGGGACGGTTGACCATATGGCAGGCTTGACCCACCGATCAATTTTCATATTTAAAAAAATTTCAGAGTTTTATCAATAGGTGTCAACCAAAGCTACAGGAATGCTCAAACAACAGTCTTCGTTTCATAGAGATAATCGAAATAGCTGTGGAAAAAATCAATTGTGAGACGTTTTCAACCTAAAAGTTGTGTTTTTTAGAAATATTTTGTAAGCTTTTTTCAAATAAATTATATCATAGAAATTTAAGTAAGTAGGTTTAAAATAATGCAGAAATATCGAGCATTCATTCCAGATATAAAGACTGTACAGTAAGTTAGGCTTAACATAACAATGTGGTATTATTTAGAAAAGGTCTATGTAGGGAGGTTTGACCCAGTCAATGTGAGGGAGGGTTGACCAGATGCTCAAGGCTCCCTTAATTGAGTGGTTTTGGAAATATTTTTATTATACACTGCCCATAATAAAAAGTTAATGGTATATACATAAAATAAGGTAAATTTATTCTGTAAAGCTTCAGTAAAATGCTGTGATCGAAAAGAAAATGTTTAAAACTGACTATAGAAAAATGTGAAAATTGCTAGAAAATGGGAAAGTTGATAGGAACTTTTTTCTCATTTAAATATTGCTTACAATAGGTAAATAGGAACTGTGGGAAAGACTAGAAAGGACTAGAAAGGATGAAAGCTGCAGTCTTAACCCTTTGAAGGGCAGTGGTATGTTTATAAAACCACTTATTTTTAATTCGGAAACATCACAATGACATCAGAATTTTGCTGAAATATTTTCATTTATTATGTATGTGAAATATAGCCTTTTTCTTATTTCCAAATAAATTTGTTCATAAATTCCGGTGCCAGTCATTTATTTCAACATTTTAGTACTGAAAGTACTTTGTCCCTTAAAGGTTTAAATCATGTTAATGATAAGTTAAGGCTCACGTGGTTGCAAAAGAAAATAGCATTGATCGAAAAACTTTAGGAAGGTATAGGTATGTAGAAAAATTTCACCAGGGTGAATACAGTGAGTGAAGCCAAACTATGTGACAACTAAAGTTGTCAGATTGAGTGTCACAAAAAATAGAACAAGGAGATAAAAAAAAGCGGGATAGTGGCTCCCAAATCCGGACATAATAACATGAAACACTATGAAAACGGAACCTGTCTCTAACAGAATACTGCCTTAAATGTTCAAATTTCATTTTCCCTGCTGTACAATTATACCTGCTCAGACAAAATTCTGTTTAAAACAAAATTTTTCTCCTCTGACCAGATACTGCGTCTTAACAGGTTTGTTTAAACCTCATATTTAAAAAAAAATATTTTTTAAATAATAATTAAAGCATGTAGAATAAAGTTATTTTACTTTTTTTAAACTGATTTTATTTCTCTTTACAAATAGTGCAATATAAAACAAAGTGGGTCGAGCCTCCCATATAGTGGGTCAACCCTCCCATATGTGAGGAGCCTTGACCCATTATTTTTTCATGATTAAAATCAATCATTTTTCAAATTTCATATATGTTACACTTATGTAGCAATTTTATTTTGATAACTGATTGTATAACGAATAAAATGATATATAAAACTTTATTCTACGTTCAATATTTAAAAAATAAAAAATTATTTTGTAAAAAGTGGTTCAACCCTCCCTAGTCTCCCCTACTGTACATTAGCGGTGATTGATGGAAAGTGTTTCATGATCTATGCTGTATGCATGATTTTTCTTTCTTGTTACTTTAAATTATTGATTAACTAACTTGACCCCTAATTACCTGAGCTCCTTATATTGCCCCTTTATAAAAACTTGATCAAATCGGTACGGGCTATCTGTTGCTGCCTTGATCTTTACGGAGTACTTTGCGCCAGCGGGCACTCTCCTAACTTTTTCTGATAACCATCCTGTGACATTTCTTTGTACAGACCTTTCACTACTCTGAAATTATGTAACCTGCTACCCCTCTCTTCCAGAGGGATTTTTCTTATGAGTCCCTGTCCCTCGACTAATATATCTATAGATAGACTAAATAATGGAGTTTTGTTAAGATACAGGATGGTTTGCAACAAAGTGCGCCTTATGGAAGTGGACCTAACGAATTTTACAGTGCATGAGAAGCACGCCTACTATACGATGTCTCAGGCAGCAGAGACCCGTGTCAAATATTCGTATAGAACATATTGCACCCACTAGTGATGGAAGGTAAAACTAAAGGAAATTGCAGCGTATGTATAGTACGCCTGCCATATGGTGCCGCAGGCAGCTGATCATTTACTTTTCATTTTGAAAAATTGACAAGTATGCACAGATTTTAAAAATATTTTGGAACTGAATGTTTTAAATTTTATAAAGTTACTGAACAGAATCACATTTCCACAAAATTACTAATCCTTTGTACATAAAAAGTTTTTTCCTCTTTTATCACCAAGACAAAGTTTTTATAAAGATTCTTAATATGTCACAATTCTTTATTTAACATAAACTTATTTTTAGTTGTATGAGCAAGCATACTTTTTAAAACAATATCCACTACTTGAATTCTATACAATTCACACTAGAATTTTTCACCGATCTCCATGAATCTTTTCTTTGCACAGGGAATATTGTTCTGAAAATCATTGCAAAATTTAATTAGTAAACAAACATAAAACAAAAATTAGCTGGCAGTAAGGTGCATTTTAATAAATAAAATTTCTAGTTGAAATAGGCATCTGATATAGAAGTGTTTAAAATTAGAACCTAGAAGGAATCATATATACATATTTTTAATATCACAGTGTTCAAAGGTGTTAAGTATAATATTAGGAAAATTGTTTACAGGGTATACCAGTAATAAAAGACTTTACTTAATATGAGATGAATGATGTCCTTATAAGAGACAATTTCAAAATATTATCCAGAAAGTTCTTCACAAAAGAACGGGTCTGCATTTGTGAAAATATACAAATATATTTTTAAGATATCAGTTTATGAAAATCCTCTAAATTTATGCAAAAACAACAATCACGAAAGAATGGCTCTTTATTTGTGCTAACATGCAAATGTGTTTTTAGACAACCACTTAGTAAGTATTCATTACAGCATCATAATCCTAAATGTCTTTCAATTTGCAGGGATAACATACCATGCTTCCTTAAGTTTACTCTTATTGAAAATCTTTTAGAGCATATTTCACAAGCAGAAAATTTTTTACTGTACGTATGCAAATGTTTTATTAGATGAACAATTTCGGGAAATTCCTGCATTATGTTTCTCGAATGAAAGATTTTCACTTTCTATGGGTATGCAAGTGTGCTTTCTGATCACTACCTACAAGGGAACCACTTTTGGTGTTGCTCGCACCCAGCAACGAGACCTGGTGCGTTTTGTAGCCCTATACATAAAAGTTAGAGAACCGATAAAATTTCTCTGTTAAAAACATATTTTATATACTTTTTTATACTTTTAATTTTTATTATTACATATTTATTTGTTTATTTCACGCCAAAAGTGAGTTAAGTCGCCAAATAGGGAGCTACAATTTTTCCACCCGCTTTATCCAAAGCGAAAACGCACAGAACATATTACTAGAAATATATCAGATTGCAATTTTTTTTTAATAATTGATAGCATAAGAAACAAATATCAGGTTTTTATTTTTTTTTTCTATGCAGACGATAAATATATAAGTAATAAATATAATTTTATAAAAGCTTCGAAGATCATTGAAAACTATTTTTTGGTGAAATACAAAATAAGCAAATTATTTTCTTTTGAAATCGAATGAAATAAAGTTTCGAATGTTTAAAATGAAATGTTGCTGTATTAAATGGTCCTTCGGTAAAAGTAATAATAAAGTAAATTAATATTTTTACACAATTTAGAAAAATTACTGTGGCGAAATAAGTCGGAAATTGCAATTTCCAGCTACTACAATTTAGCTATGACATTTCGCTAGGGTTGCCAGGAAGATCTACTTTTGAAAATAAACGCCAACTGTTTCCCCGCCAAAAATATGAATATAAAGTTGGAATTTTTCAAAATCAAATTCATGGGTTTTTGAAGGTATTTTCAATCTTTTTTCAATATTTTATACTTATTATTAACTAATTTTTATTTTTAAATGCTTTTCTTTAAAAAAAATTCAATGCTAATAGTCCGATAAGTGGTCTCGAAAATTGCATTTTCAGTAAGTTATGCTGCTGTATAATCAAGAAATATTATATTAACAGAAAAATTTTATCGATTCTCAAACTTCATAATATAGGGCTTTAAAATGCACCAGGTCTCAATGCTAGGTGCGAGCAACACCAAAAGTGGTTCCCTTGTTAGTGATAATTCTTTGGAGTATATTCCACAAACAAAAGATCTTTCCTTTGTATGGATACGCAAGCGTCTTTTCAGATGACCACTTTGCGAAAATCCTTTGGAACATATTTTACAAAACAAAAAGTCTTCCCTTTGTATGGAAACGCAAGTGTCTTCTCAGATGATCACTTCTCAAAATCCTTTGAAACATATTACACAAACAAAAAATCTTTCGTTCATATGAATACGCAAGTGTTTCTTCAGGTCACCACTTTTTGAAAATCTTTTAGAACATATTTCACAAACGAAAGATCTTTTGTTCGTATGTATATGAAAGTGTTTTATCAGATCACTACGTGTAGAAGGTCATATAGAACATATTTTACAAACAAAAGTTCTGTCCCTCATATGGATACGTAAGTGTTCTTTCAGAAATTATCTATTCGAAAATCTTTTAGAACATATTTCAAAATCATAAGGTCTTTCCCTCATATGGATACGCAAATGTTATTTCAGATTACGTCTTTAAGAAAATGTTTTAGAACATATTTCACAAATGAAAGACTTTTCATTTGTATGTATATGCATGTGTCTTATTAGAAGAGGGTTCGTTGAAAATTTTTGTAGACATATTTCGCAAACAAAAGGGTTTTGGTTTGAATGCATATACAAACATTCTTTTATTTTACCACTTTCTGAAAATAGTGTGGAACACATTTCACAATAAAAAGGGTTTTTGTTGCTTGAGGGTTAATCTGACGCACTGATATTTTCTTTCAGAGAGCACAGAAGATAAAATATCTGTATCCAAGTAAATAGTTTAAATACTTTAATATCAAGAACGTCAGATTTCCACCTTTAAAACCTAAAATGTTTAAAATATATATATTTGCAGATTTAAATGCACATTAATTATCAGTTTTAAAAAAGTTAAACAGCCGTAAAATAAAATTGAAAAATGCTTGTATAAACTCTTTGTTTGCACATCAACAAAATAACATTAGCTGTGTATTTTGCAGCTCAGCGCATTTTAATATAATTTTTTACTATTTTTGATTAATGTAAATTTGAGTAGTAATAAAAGTAATAAACACCAAATAAAAAAATTAATTTTATTTGAAATAATGTAACCAATTACTATAAAAATGTATTTAACAATTAATTAGTAAAATATTTGATGATGCGTTGTTATTAGAAGAATGTGATAAATTAATGTGAATTATTATCCTCTCTTGATGTAATATGAAATATACCTTTATAAATGTATTTAAATATTGTTTTGTATTACAAATGGATCTTTATATGAGTTCTAAACTTGCATTTTAATTCAATAACTCCCAGCATCGTGTAGATGCAGCCCACAAAGAAGAATAAAAAGGATAGCATGAATATTTTAAGGCAAGCCTATTTTCCAATCCTAATATAATTTTGGTACCCTCGGATCGGAATGGGTGTTTTTGAATTTGAATTGATTTAAATGACCGGATGAATCTGAACAATTTAAAAACGGAAAGAAAAGGATTGAGAGCTATTTTTGCTCTCAAAGTTAATAAAATAGAAACTGAATTAACTAAAGGAATAAGTGAATTAAAAAAAATCTCTGTCTTTAAAACTCAATTCATTGACAAATTCCGGAGATTAGATAGCTCCCAAAGACATAATTTCGGAAATCATGCTGTAAGATGAAGATGAAAAATTGTTTACGCATGATTTTAAAGATCCAGAAAAAGACCTAGAGTGATATATAGGATTATGTTCACATATTGATGAAAATATGCTATTCTCTACATCTCCTAGTGAAATTGGAAGAAGAAAGTTCAGATTACCGGAAATTGAGTTGAAAAGATTTAATGGCGAACCAAAAGAATTTTTATCTTTTGGAGCCAATTCAAGAAAATACACGAAGATGCTTCTATTGCAGATGAAGATAAAATGCAATATTTATTACAATGCATGAAACCGAAGTCAAAAGCTGGGCGATTAATATCATGTTATCTGGGAACCGCTGAAAATTAACCGAAGACAGTTAATAAATTATGGTGAAATAAGTTTATAAATCGTGAATTGGATGTTCCGAATACGACAAGCAACTTTCATCATAAATCTCGGAAGTCCGCGAACACAAAGCAAATACAAAAAAGGTCATTGGGCACTAGACCTTTAACTCACCACTAAGAGATTTGTAAAAGCAAATGATCTTTACAACAATCTTACATACTTTTTGTATTTTGCTGATTGCACAATCTTTAGGAAAATTATCCGAAAGCAGTTTAACAATTAAAAGAAAGATTTGGACGAGATGATATTTGTAACAGAGTTGTTAATCCTCGTAATGAGAAATGTAACAGAGGGAAAGATGAAAATTGAGTTAGCCTCTTTATACGAGGAGCTAGAAAGTAATCTCTGAGCTTTAGAAAGCTCGGGTCGAACTCAAGAGAAGCAGGGAGAACTTTCTAACGCCTTTTGTTGAAAGATGCTTACCTGAAGAAATTCTGTTTACTTGTCAAAGAAGCCGAAATCATGATACATCTGCCAGTAAGAATTACCAAATTTTAGAGCAACTGATGAACTTTATTCGCCAAGAAATTCAAGGAGACGAAATAATTTCTTTAGCAAGAAAAGGTTTCGGATCGATCGTTAGCAAAAGAGATATTTAATCTGTAACTGTTAAAAAAATCTGAATTAGCCACCTAATCTGCATTGGCGAGTACGTAAAACATAAATAAGAACAACAATTGCGATTTTTGCGAAAAATTTCACTTGAGGGGAAAATGTTTTAGTGCTAAAAAAATGCCTGTAAATGAAAAACGAAAATTATTATTTAAAAAGGGTGCGTGCTTTCCATGCTTACAAAAAGTTTGTAAGTTAAGGGAAAAAAATGTAATATTACATTTAAGTTAAAATACACACATTGTAATAAACTTCATCTTTAAATAATGTGTTCTCTCTCAACAAAATAAAAAATATGATCAAAATGATACGCTTAAGTCAGACAATTTCCTTTCTAACTGTAATAAAAATGAAGTTTTATATATGCAATTGCTTAGCGTTAGCATTCGATTGCAAGGTCGCCAAAAGTTTGTATGTATACTGTTAGATACTGGAAACCAAAGTAGTTATGTTAGCGAGAAAATAACGAAATTGTTGAAAATGCGTCTTATGAGAAAAGAAATAATTATTCACGCGTTGTTTGGGGAGATGAAGAGATGATAAAAAGACCAAACAACATTGATATATTTTCCGTAGAAATTAGTGAATTAGAAGGAGATAATGCGATCAGTTTAGAAGTATTTTCCGAAAGAAAGATTTACGGATTTGTCTCTAAAATTAAAGATTATATGATTTTAAATAAGCTGAAAAAAAATTAATCAGATGATTTTTTAAGGAAACTGTTTTGATAAGGCGGATATGATAGGAAAATTACTGACAGGTAATTTAGTTCAATTAAACTGCGATTTGACTGCATTGGAAAGAAAGTTCGGTTAGACAGTAATGGGAATAAACGTGTCAAGAAACATACCATTTGACAACATTGTATGTGTATGTTAAAAATATTCCTTTGAATGAATTATGGGAACTTGAAATCATAGGAATTTCTAACGCCATTCATATTTTCGAAAAGAAGGGTAATTTTGATTTAAATGATTTTAAGGATAAAATGAAAATTCTTCCTAATGGCAGATATGAAGTAGAGCTTCCATGGAAGTGAGATTCTGAGAATATAACTGACAATGAAGTTTTAGATTGGAAGAGATATGAAAAACGATTAATATATTAAAATGTGGGGAGATTTTTCGCTGAATATAAGAAAATAACTACAAAAATATTTGACAGGTCTGCTTCTGAGAAATGAAAATGGAAAACGTCCTTGAATAAGTGAATGTTTGTATAAAGGCTTTTATCTTATAACATTAATATCTGATATTTTTGTTCGTTTTAGAATGCATATGGATTAAAAGGCCTTTTCTTCTTTATCATGAAGAAAAAGTTTTTTTTATAAATATTCTTTTATTTAACATAAAACTCACTTCCCATTTCCATAAGTAACAATATTTTTTAACGCATTGTCCATTCCATGAATTGAATACTATTGTTTACTGAGCACCATGGATATTATTGGCTTTGCACAAGAAATATACACTGACGGGAAAAAAAATCCCAACGTTATATATTCCGAAAATATCGTGGAAAGAAAATCCACCTTCTCGTAGCCCGAATATGCGACCTTGTTCCAACTCGGTGAGCTGTTGACACTGGCTTCTTCGTCTTGTTAAAGGCATTCTTGGCTAACATCAACTCAATACGTCACATTTCGAAGCTAAATAACGCCTACGAACTTTACAGCACCAAAGCCTTCTCAAGACTATCATGCCAGACACGATTTCATTCCCCCACATATGTGACGTAACGACCCGGGGCTGGCGCCAATGCCGAGCATTTGAAACTTGTATCTGGTTGTTTAGAATTAAAATGTAACGTATGCATGTGCTGCTTATTTAAAAGAATAGAACATATTCTTTTGCAGGTAAGTTTTATTTTCAAATTAACTACTTATATTTTATTAGTACTTAGTATCCACACTTACGCGCAAAGAGCAAAATTTCAATCGATGTCATCTTTCAGATGTATAAACACGCCTACCAAATTTCGTTTATCTAACACAAGTCTTTCTTGGTGTTGGGATTTTTTTTCCATCAGTGTAGTTGCAAAGATTATTGCAGAAATCTAAATTATTAAAAAATATGAAATAAATATTACTTGGAGATGAGGTTTATTTTAATAAATAAAATATCTGATTAAAATAGGTATCTGGTATAGAAGTCGTGAAAATTACGCGAAACAGATCCGAACCTTTTATTAACATTACAACAGTAAAAATGTCAAAAGTGACATCTTAGGGAAATTGCTTAGAGCATATGCCACTAACGAAAGCCTTTTTTTCTATGAAAATAATGATGTTTTTATAAGAGACTGTTTCAAATTAGTCTCTAGAAAACGATTCACAAAGTAATGGCTTTGTATTCGCAGAATATAGAAATGAACAGTCGTGGAAAAAAAAGTAAACACCCCTTACTAACTCCTCAACAAATTATCGTAGACGAAAGTTACTGGTACCGAACGATTGGAAATAAAGTCTACTTTTAAATGATGTATATAAAATTTGCCTAGGGGGCCATCCACATATTAAAACGAATCCAAACTTCATTTATTTCAATGGCAATACCCAAATTTAACGAGATATTTCAAATCTTCGGTTCGAACAATGCCTAGAAACCAAATTTCAAGTCATTTGAATGATAAGTTTTTGAATTATAGACATTCAAAATTTAGGGCTTCTAATGTTAAATTCCATTTTCATATTTTTATTTATATCTCCTGAAATTATGCTCCTAATGTGCTAATTTTTTGTGTAGCGATAATACTAATATACCCAAACATAAATACGTTGAATTTGCAATTTTTATAATTTTGTGATATGAATTATGAAATTACTATTCGAAAAAATTATGAATTGCAACCTACAATTTTTTTGATGGATTTAGATTTATTAAGTCCTGCTTTATGGAAATCCAAAATTTCACATTTTTCTTCCAAGTAGTTTTCAAATTATGCTTAAAAAACGGCAAAATGATGGTTTAAGGGGCCGTCTATGATAGAAGTGACTAGATATTTTGAAATTTCTTATGCTATCCTGTAATCTAGCAGGCTTCAATGATTGTTTGAGTGCCGCTTAAGGTGCCTTGATCAAGTAGGGGGCTCTCTCGGTTAACAATCGAGTACCGAACTTCAATTTGGATACAGCCCTTAAAATACGATCGTTTTAAAATAATTAATTTCCCGGAAACTTATCGTACGAATTGCATAAGAATTTGTTTTTAGGCTAATTGAAGGGTGTAGAGTTCATTTATGGTATCAGAATTGTGTACTGCTATTGAAAAAAACAAAGTTGTGGTTCGTTTCAATATGTAGATGGCTCCCTAAGCAAATTGTATATACATCATTTAAAAGTAGACTCTCTTTCCAATCGTTCGGTACCAGTAACTTTCTTCTACGATAATTTGTTGAGGAGTTAGTAGAGGGTGTTTACTTTTTTTCCACGACTGTACTTTAAGATATCATTTTAAGAAAATCTTCTAAATTGTATTCAAAAACGAATACTGACCAACGAATGTTTTATTCATTTGTGATAAAATGCAAATGTGTCTTTAGATGGCCAAGTTGTGAAAATTCATTAGAACATCATTATTACAAGCAAAAAATCTTTAAATTTTCATAGGTAAGATATGCTTCCTTAAATTGACAGTTACTGAAAATCCTTTGGAGCATATTTCATAAACAGAAGGTTTTTTTTTAGAATATACAAATTTTCTTCATAAGCACTTTGTGCAAATGCTTTGATTATATTTCATAAACGAAAGGTTTTCTATATGTATGGGTATGAAAGTATAAATTGAAGTTATAAATTTGTGAAAATCCTTTGAAATACATTTCACAAACAAAAGGGTTTTTATTTCATAAGGACACGGAAGTGCACCACTTCTGGAAAAGCCTTTAGAACATACTTCACAAATAAAATATTTTCCTTTGTATGGGTGCGCAGGTGTTCTTTAAGATGACAATTTCGTGAAAATACTTTGAAACACTTCACAAACAAGGAAAATGTTTTTCCTTTGCATGGGTGTTCTGATGTTTGTTTAGACTATGCCTTTGGGAAAATCCTTTTGAACATACTTCACAAACAAAAGGTTTTTCCTTTGTATGGATGCGCAAGTGTTTTTTCAGATGACTACTATGTGAAAATCCTCTGGAACATATTTCACAAACAAAAGGTTTTTCCTTTGTATGGGTGCTCAAATGTATTTTCAGATTATTATTTTGTGAAAATCCTTTGAAACATATTTCACAGACAAAAGGTTTTTCCTTTGTATGGGTGCGCAAATGTACTTTCAGATTACTACTTGTTGAAAATCCTTTTGAACAAATTTTACAAACAAAACTTTTTTCGTTTGAATGGGTACGTAAGTGTACTTTCAGAGAGCCACTTTCTGAAAATCCTTTGGAACATATTTCACAAACAAAAGGTTTTTCCTTTGTATGGGTGCGCAAATGTACTTTCAGATTACTACTTGTTGAAAATCCTTTTGAACAAATTTCACAAACAAAACTTTTTTCGTTTGTATGGGTACATAAGTGTACTTTCGGAGAGCCACTTTCTGAAAATCCTTTGGAACATATTTCACAAACGAAAGGTTTTTCCTTTGCATGGGTGCGCAAGTGTAATTTCAGATTACTATTTTGTGAAACTTCTTTGGAACATATTTCACAAACAAAAGGTCGTTCATTTGCATGGATAAGTAAGTGTCTTTTCAGATTATTATTTTGTGCAAATCCTTTGGAACATACTTCACAAACAAAGAGTTTTTCCTTTTTATGTGTGCGTAATTGTTCTTTTAGAGTACCCCTTTCTGAAGATCTTTTGTAACATGTTTCAGAAACAAAAGGTCTATTCTTTATTTGGATATCCAAATGTTCTTTTACGGGACCACAATTTGAAAATACTTTGGGATGTATTTCACAATTTTTTTCGGTTGCTTGTGAGTTAGTCTGAGGCACTGACATTTTCTTTAGATGGAATATTTATTTTTTTAAATACTGAAGATAAAGTATATAAAAGGATACTTTGTGAGATTCTCCAAAAAATGCTTTAATACTTTAACATCAGGTATGTCAGTTGTCTACAGCTTAACCTAAACTATTTTAGAAAAATAAAACATTTCTTATCTTCAGAATTATGTACATATTAATTAAAAAATAAATACATGTTTTCAAAAGAGACATTAATTTAAATAGGCGCAAAATAAAAATAAGAAATATTTGTAAAAATTACTTTTTTGTATATATACATTTTTAAAAACATTGATAATTTTAAATACAAAAAGAACATCATCTGTGTTTTCTGCAGGCCAACACAATTTAATATAAGCTCTTCACGATATTTTTGATTAATGTTAAATCAAGTTATAGTATAAAGGTGAATTTTAAAAATAAACTAATTTTATTAGAAATATTATAGCCAAATATGTTTAACAATTAGCTTTACAATTAGTTTGTAGCATTGCAAGTTTAAAAAAACCCAAATAAATTTAAAATAACAAAAAGAATTTCAGACACTTTGACAAGTTTTTGGGATTTACTTTAAAATCAGGGCTGATTTCACTTTTGTGCTTGAAATTTTTTTGGTTTTCGCATGTAAAACATTTTGGAACAATTTTCGGACATATTTTGCACGAGAGCGGTGGTTTTTGAGTACAAAAAATTAAAGATAGTGTAAAATAATTAAAAATTCAACTTTTAACATTGATTCAACACTGAAGATCCTTTTAAGAGAGAGTGAAAAAGATGCCGGTTTTATCACATGATTACTGTGATATTTGCAGCTGTTTTTTCACCAAGTTGTACATACAATGTTCTATCCATGTTCTTAAATGTAAAAGAAAAACCATTATTTACAGGGCTTGAAATTAATTTTCTTCAAGGACGAGAGATATTATACCAACACTTGTAGGAAGTAGACTTGCTTGGGAATAACATAAAAATAACTTTAACTGAGAATTTATATCAACAATTAATAAAATTGCAACTTTTGTAATATTATGTTATTTTAATAATTTCATTTCTTACAGTTTCTATTGTCAATTTCATAGTAGTCGCGACATTTCTTCTCTAATTTAATCTTTTTAAAGATAATTTTCCCAAAGTTTATAATATTTCTTTGAGGGATGGCTGCCTCCAGAGAAACTATCTGGAGAAGAATTTTAATTTTGGGCATGAATTCCATTATTCAGCCTTGAATTTCAGACCTTCTTTATTACAAAAAGAAATTTAAACATGGGTGAAGCCAATTTTCCGCAAGCTTTTAATATCTAAAACTTTATACTTTTTTAATATGTTATTTTCAGATATTGCTTTAAAGATAAAATGTTTTGTCCTATTTTATAAAAGTGGATAAAAAAAGTTTATGTAAATAAACTCATTTATTCATTTGTTTTCATATAAATATTGAAGATTAAAATTTAATTTATTAAATGTAACATCTGTTACATTTCTTTTACGTTGATATTTAATTCTGTATTTTAAGTTTAAAATTAATTTTTTTCATACTGCTGCATAATTTATACAAATTACGTGGGACAGTAGATATGAATGGGATATTTCATGTTTTTATTGTCTTGCACGAGATAAGCCTAATCTAGATATTCATATTTTAGCTGTTATGACAGAGTTTTGATTTAAAAAACTTTAAAAGGTATTTATTTTTTCCAGCTGTAATAACCTAGAAAATATAACAATTTTTTAAAACCCTTTATAAGTGTTCCGTTTAACTCTGGTCTTGGATTTAATGGAAAAATATAACGGTTGAATGGGATACACAATAAAAAACAAAATTATAGTTTCCATAAAAATTTAAGATATGAACAGCTTAATTACTTAATTACCGATTAACTCTAAGTAAGGGTGCATAACACTGACTTACCCTGTCGACATAAGTGACAAGAAGATAGCAAATGGATATAATACATGATCCCTTTTAGATATTGAAGCAACATTTACTAACTTTCGTAAAAAATTGGTAAACATCACTTTGCACATAACAGGGATCACTGTAATGTGTCCACAAAGTTCGCACAGGCCATAGCTATTATTTCCTGAACTTTTTAAACATACTTTTCATCCTCTGATGACTTAGTTTTGGCGTGAGATACAGAGTTTTCCTTTCATGCATGTATTAGCATGATCAAACTGAACTAGGTTCCACAATTTCACGTTTCTGTATTTAACAGTTTTCGAAATACTCGATTCCGAAATTAGGCTTTTTTTTTGTCATTGACTCACTCACTGATGATCATAAAATAACTAAGGTACTTCTAAAAGTCGTAGAATCATGAAATTCGACAAGTGGATTTTGCATCCCATTTAACCCCAAAGATAAAAAAGCAGATTATATAGTCTTTATATTATATAATCCTTAATACATTCAACATAACCTATTCAATTAACAAATAAAATTCATATTTACATTGTTACAAGTATGTAATTTTTGTCGTGTGATAAATATTTAAATAATGGTTCCGTAAACAATCATTTACTTGCTCATATTTGATGTCAATATAGATCGTCAAAACCTGATTATAGAAAACAAAGTTTTGAAGGTGTTATATGATTTCAAGTTTAATAAAGTTTTATATGCTTTTACAAAAATCTTGATAACGCAAATCTTTCATTTTATTGGTCTGTATTTCTGTGTTATACTTCTTTAAAATAACTTTTACCATAAATGTTGGGATTCCAATCTTAATAGCACTTCAGTCAGTCTGGCAAAAATTTATTAACAGCTAAGCAACAGGAGGCCATTTTCAATGAAAATTTGGGATGATTGTTTTTTACTTCTGCAAACTTCAGATATCCCCAGGTAGCACAGCAATATTGGCCCAATACCGGCCAATCTTAGTGTGCATCGGAAAAGACCGGTCATGTTTACCGACATTGGCCAATATTGATCGATGTTGTCCAATGTTGGATTTGTAACATTAAAACTTCTGGAATCATGAATATTTTAATTTTTTAATCACATACTGCACTTTTTGTGGGAAGGTAGAAAACAGGAAATAATTATAATAACATTTTAAGTTCTGTAAATCCATGTAGAAAAACTCACAATCGAAAGAAAGTTGATGAAATTTTACTGTCTTCAATCATAGGATGTTCATTTGGGGAAATTAAACTTCAACGGAAAAAGAGAGTTATACCAATATGGGTAACAAATAACACATTGATAATAAGGAATTCAACTGTGATATTCAATCCTCTACAGTTGTTTACCAGGATTGCTGCTGTACTCAAGTCAAATGAAATCTACGAGATTACCTCAAATACGAACCCTCCTTCTTTGAGGAAGTTTCACTGAGGAAGAATGCTAAATCAACTTTAGCTGCTATCATTGAAACAATTGAGCCTTGTGTTGAACCTCCACCAACTGGCTCGTTTATTATAGATGGAGAATTTCTTTTGCATGCATTGGTTTGCAATGAGTCCGACACCTACAGAGCTATATGCCTCAAATATGTTAGGTTTGTCCAGAAACACTTCTCTCCATGTGAAGCAGTTGTTTTTGATGGGTACACTTGTGCCTTATCAACTAAAAATGTGGAGGGGCAAAGAAGGTTGACGTCGAAAATGTCTGCAACCATTGCTGTTGACGAAAACATGGTGGCCACAACCAAACAAGCTGTTTTTTACGGAACTCGGAGAACAGGGATAGGCTTATTCGAATGGTCATGGGCTACTTCCAGGCCGAAGGAATACCTGCCCTACAGGCGGATGATGATGCTGATGCACTAATCTGTACAACAGCAATTAATTCAAGTAAGACCAATTCTAGATTAGTCACAGTAGTTGGTACTGACACAGATCTGCTGACCATTCTCATCGCACGGGGTAACCCAGGAAAACCACTCCTCTTTCTACGACCTCGCGAGCAAAAATGCTGTAACATATTTAAAATTCAAAAATCACTTGGCCCAATTAAGGATTCCATTCTCTTCCTACATGCAGCAACTGAATGTGATATCACATCAGCAATTTTTAGCTTTTAAATTGATAAAGAAAAACCATGAGCTGCTTTCTTTGACTTCCTTATTCAGCAGTCCTCACCTTAAACCCCAAAAGGTAATTGAAATTGGGGAGATATTCATGAAAAAACTTTTTGGGAAAGAGAAAGTTGCCTCCCTAGATGTAATGGAAGTAATCAAAAATCTCTCATAAAAATTTAACCTGGCCGTTCTTCCACCAAGTGCAGCAACTTCGCAGCATCCACTTCGGGTTTATCTTCAAGTCCAACAGTGGCTGGAAAACAACCTAGATCCTACTGAATCGGGATGGTTCATGAAAGAAGGCAGATTAAACCCATTACCTTCAACACTTCCCGCAGCTCCCTAAGATCTTCTGCAGCTTATTTCGTGTGATTGCACAATAACTGCTGCAAGGGACTGTGATGAAAGATGTCAGTCCAAGAAGGCAGCTCTCCATTGTTCTAGGTTTTGTACCTTTTGCTTAGGAGAAACATGCACAAATTCAATTGTCCTATTAACGGATTTGAAGACGACGATAACGCTTACGACGTTGAATCAGTGGCATTCTGGTAATTTTGTTTTAAGTTGATTTACCACAAGGTTATTAGCTTATTTATTACAAGCATTATTATAATGTTTTATTGTACTTTTACTTTGGATTTAAATTTTTGTGCCTTGTAATAAATAATTTAAACTTATTCTAACTTTCTTTTTTTTCCATCACAGTCCTCTGACAAACATTTCTATATGGAAAAATGGAATATCTGTCATTTTTTAAAACAAAATTTTAAAAATAATCCTCACAAATAGGATTACAAACATACAGATGACTTGTCAATAGTTTCTTAAGTACGAGGTAAAACAGGCTAAGGGCAATGAAATTCTATTAATTTGACGACAAATAAATGAATGTACAACTCATTCATAGCTTTTATTTTAATAAAAACTAGGTACAGGGCTCCACTAATCAACTGAGGCCTGAGCAGGAATCTCTTTGCGGGACTCCTACACCTTAAGGTTCCCTTACAAGACCATTAAAAAACCGCAACAGAAAGGGGGGTTTTTAGCAATTTTATTGTTTTATTTTTGAGGCCTTTTCTGGCACGGGGCACATGCCCCGTGTGCCCCTGCATTAGTCAGGCCCTATGTATAGATTAAAACAGAGTGTAAGTAGAAGTCACAGAATTTTTCAGAAGTAAAAAAATATTGTTATATGACTTAGAAATGGAAAAAAAAAACATTGGACGATGAAAAGAGCGGCCATCTTTGATCAGCCATTTTGGATAGAAGCACACATGAGAATTTCTGAGACTTTTAAGGTTTGTTTTTACTTGTCATAAAGATCGAATTCTGAAATTTTCAGCTCATTATGAATTACTTAGCTATCAAACCCTAAATTTATTGGGCTATTATTACTTGATTAGTTATCCATATTCTTCTGTAGTGTGTATTTTCTGTTCATATCATATTTATACTTGTCTCGGAATGTATATTATGCTTAACGATTTTCGTCACTAATGATTGTAAACAAATGCATATGAACTTTTGCTAGTGGTTCTGTCAGCATATTATTTAACCGTGTAAGTAATACCAAAACACTTTTTCGTTGTTTTTATATATTAATTAAATTGTCCTTTTACTTTATTCTTGAAGTAATTATTTATATTAAAACGTGATTTTCTTTTTTTATTGTACGTAACTGAAACGATTTACTTACTTAAATGGCACAAGTACAATTAAAGTTGTGAGCAAGTTATATAACCTTGAGGTCTTTTATATCAGAATTTGGAATAAACATTTCAGATATCCTAATTTAAAAGTGCGAGAATTTTTTTTCCTTCTTCCCTTATAAGGGGGAGGAGAAGGGAGAGTACAGAATTTTTTTTTGTCATACTTGCTACTTTGAACATAATTTTCAAAATATAAAAATCGTTAAAAGACTCAAAATCAATCATCAAACAATTACAATCAAAGGTTATTTATTCTTTTTATATTCACTTTGTTATTTATTTATTGGTTTATTTTTTACTCCATCCAAAAATAAAAATTTGATACATTGTTAAAGCTGATTCCTCTTATTTAAGTTTAATCATTTGTGATTTTTTAAAAGATTTCTACTGATAAATTATCTGATGTGTGTGTGTGTGTGAGTGGGGGGGAGTTAAGATTTCAAGATTCTGTATAACGTTTCTTCCTACAACCAGTACAGTTAAAAATCTTTAAACTCCTTATTTTGTTTATCTTTAATTTGCATAATGTGTTCTTAATTAAATCATATACAGAAATTTAATCATTCGGGAAGAGTTCCCTATCTTGTGCCACTTGGCGCGACTGGCAAAAAAGTAAGCAATGTTGTCAAAAGTTGTCTGCTTTAGCTTCTTACCAAATTTTTCTTTTAATTATATTTTATTAATATTATATTTATATTATTTGTAATATTTTAGTTTAAAATTTACCGAATCATCTTACCAAGCGCCAAAAGATTGCAACAACAACATCCTAAGCATTTATCGCCCAAGTTAACTTTCCACGTTTTCTGGCACATCGCACATGCTATGGAACTCTTGTCATGAATTTTATAACGGCCATGTTAAAACACTATTATTTATCTGATGTCTATTAAGAAACCATTAATAAATGCAAATTCCGCAAAAACTTAAGGGTACTTTTCTGTTAGGTGGGCACCAGTGTTACATATACATACATACATATATATGTATATATTACATATATTTATGTGTGAATATATATAATATATGTATATATATATATGTGTGTATATATATATATATTTACATATATGTATGTATATAAATATGTATATATAACACTGGCACCCGGCTAACCGAAAAGTACCAATTTAAGTTTTTTGAATAATCAATTTCTACCTGTTACATTCCTCTTGGGGAAGATTTCAAGATTCTGTATAATGCTAAACCTTGCATTTTAAAAATCTTCTATTTTTTCAACCTCCAATTTTAATGATTAAGTAATATTTACAAGGAGAAAAAATTTGTTGACTGTTATTGAAGAATTAAAAGTGTATAAGATGCTTTTTGTGTAAAGATAAAGTTTGTTAATACAGTAGACTCCCTCAAATTGAATAATTGAAGGAAAATGATCTCATTTTCTTTGTGCATATTCAAGTATGCATTATTAATTATTTACTTGAACTTTGCTTTTAATATTTTAATCAGCTTTTAAATTATCTTACTTTTTATCCTTTTAGTTTATTACTTTACTTAATTATTTTAATATTTTACAATATCACAATCATTCATTATAATTTTGATTGCATTAAAATTACTGTTTAAAAACTGTAAACAAAGCAATGACCAGAAATCCGCACAACATCTGGTCCCAAGCTGTGCGGATTTGAAGGAGTCTACTGTATTATATAGAAACATGTCAGTTTTTTAATCATTCATACATATATTTCCTGGCTTGTGTGGGCCCATAGGGACAGAGGGCCTTCTGCTTCTGTGCTGTGTGCTGGAGGTGCCCTCAAAAATGGTGTAAGATTGAGTTTAACACACACAGCATGGGTTTCTATATTGCAGTCAATGTTGTATTTTTACACTCTTTTATTTAACTTGGTTTTTATATATAAAGAAGGAATTTTGTAATTGATTTTTCACTCTTTTCTTGATATTCTAGAATTATTAAAATTATGCTTGTGTATTTCCAATGACAATATGCCATTTTAATATTTGTAGAACTTCATTATAAATTGATTCTAAGGCATTTTTGTTCTACCTATTTCCTGTTCTACCTATTTTGTTCTATTTTTGTTGCAGGTGATAAATCTCCAAATAATCTTTGTTATTACAACTATTTATGAGTTACATAAACAATGCAGTTAATATGCACCAAGCCATTTACGTCAAAATATGTTTAGTGGCTGTGAAACTGCAACAGTGAAATATTTGGAACAATAAAAATAAAAAAAATATGAATAGAAAATAACTTTTGATTTTTTAAGTTTCCTAATTTTTATTTTATTTTTGATTATTAATAATAATTTATTTTGTTAATTTAATTTTAATATTTCTTTAAAAAAAATCATTGTTTATAATTTATTACTGTATATACTCTCATATTAGTCAACCCCAAAATTTGAGAGATATAACATGTCCATCCGTTTGAATAGCAATATTTAATAATAGATATAACAATAATAATCTTGGTCTTAATTTAATTTTAATCAAGGAAGATTAATATGAATTCTGCAATCAAATAGGGCAATGAAAACTATTCCAAAATACTGATAATAAAATGGAATTATTTTCATTCCTTTAAAATTTTGGTGTTTATTTACACGTGAGTACATATAGTAATTAATTTATGGTTATACGTTATAAAAATAGTTTAGAAATCATGTATAACAGTTTAAATAATATTTTCCCCTGTTACTATATTTTAAAAGATAAGTAGAACAAATATTATATATTTTTTAAATAAATTCACATATTCATGCTATTTATCAAGTAATACATCAAAGCAGTGATTTTTCAATAGTTGGGGTCTTTGTAAAATTAATGCTTTGTAACAGATTTTTTTTTAACGACATAAATTGTAGTCGTGAAATTAGGTGTGATTCTAAAGATAAACATTGAATGTTTAAAAAAGTGTACTTTTTTAGAAACTATTTTTACTTTTATTATTTTCATAAAGAATTTTAGTTTTGAAAAGTCACTTTAATTCGAAAATGCCTTTTTGAATATTATGTTCAAATTTTGTAAGAGGAAAAAAAACTGAGGTGAAATTTTAAAATTGTAAGTTTTCAGTTTGTAAGTTAAGTAGTTGGTTCGCAATTTTGTTTTCTGATTTATAAAACAATTAAACAATAAAGTTGTGAGTACTGTGTGATTTTAGCACTAACTATTGGATACAGTAGACTTCCTCAAATACGCACATCATCGAATATGTAAACAATTGAACTTTCAGTTCAGATGTAGGGACAAAATTACAGACTCTTATTTTTATATAATTCCATGCAGGTGTGTAAAAATACCGTGCACCAGGTCGCCCAGATGACTAAATTTTCGACACTGACCCCTAGATATGTCTTAGGAAATGAAAAATAATTCGTATTTATAACCTTGATTATTTATGGATTTTTTTTTCCATGCGCAAAGAAAAAAAAAGAATCAAGAACAAGTTTTGCTCTACTTTGACATCACAAAATTTAAATGATTTATTATTAATAAATTTAAATGGACCTTCTGTAAAAGCATTTGATCCTACAAAAGCAGTTGAACGCTCGTACTTTACATCAAAAACAACAAGACACATGAGCTGTCATAAACATCATAAAATTTAAAAGCGAATGAGGACAAACAATAAGTTAACAGTATTCATTTATGGCATAAATTATAGTCCTTGAAATGCATTACATATTTATACTTTTGAGGTGTTTAAAGAAGTTTTTAATGATTATTATTTGTATTTTACACCAGCACTTCCAATTTTTTTTTACATCAATATTTATAATTTTATGTAACATTACTTTTTTATACAAGAAAAATTTATGTCATGTGTCAATATATTTTATTAAAAAGAGTAATTTGTATGTACTATTATTAACTTATACTGTAATTTCATTTTACAAATTTGTTATCGACAGTAACTGGCTCCTAGATTTTCAAAAAAATTTTACACCCCTGATTCCATGTGTATTTTAATATGTAATTCTTGTTAATGTGACTGAACTCTTGCTTGTTCATGAAGGAAATAGTATAAATTTATTCCTGAAAAATTCAAGATATTGCTGATATCACTGGTAATTGCAATCTTTTTACCAAATATATTTATGCATTAATCAAGCTTTTTTGGTTATTAAATCTGGCTAAACCTGAAACAAAACTTTTTTATTTTATGATTTTGATATGAATTAGTAGGGTACCTTTGTGAGGCAAATTTGGTTGAATAATTCAAGAAAAATTTATATAATTTTTATTATGTATATTTAATTATGCATTATTATTTACTTGACGTTTACTTTTAATAATTTAATTATATTTTAAATTATCTTAATTTTTATTATTTCAATTTATTATTTTAATTATTTTAATATTTTACTATAAGTAAGCATTCATTATAATTTCGATTGCATTATTACATTCAAATTACTGTTTAAAAAATATAAACAAAGAAAGCAATGACCAAAAATTCGCACAAATTCTGGTCCCAAGCTGTGCGGATTTGATGGAGTCTACTGTATTAATATAATAAAGTAAAAATATTTCATTTTCAAGCTGAAATTTTGGTGAATAAATTCAAATCTCCCATTTAAAATTTTTTTGTGAAATTAAAAAAAAAAAAAGCTATAGCAAATTATAAATTGTTATAGCAAAAATGTACTTGGTCTGATTGTGATTTTGGTTCATTTTACTTTTCTAGCTAGTGTGGAAATGAAGTTTGAAGGAACAGAAACCACTGCTATCTCTAGCTGCATTGGAAAGGTGCTTGCAGAATTTGACGACAGAGATGGAAACACTTTTCAAATGAGAAGAAGATGACTAAAAAGAAATAGATGATTTGTCGAAAAATTTTTTGTTAAATAATAAATATGATTAATGAAATAATAGTTTGTAAATAGAAAAAAACATTTAATTCTTTTTTGTGATTAATAAATTTTATTTGTTATACATGGTAAGTTTTTATTTAAATTCTAAGAATTGACTTCTAATTTCTGTACTATCATTTTAAAGATATTTCAATAAAATACAATTTATAAAATAAATTTACAAACTTTTAAAATCACCTTGTAAATTTTATCTTAGAGAAAAACAGTTGATAAAAATTGACTCATATAAAATCTATCTAAAATTAGAATTTTAAACGACATATAAATTATGATGATATTTAAATGCTAAGTTTTTAGATTTCTAATTATTTTAAATGCCTTACTTATGTGCAATTGAGAGAATCTATCAATTTGAATTTCTAAAATGTATTTTATATCTTCACCCCCCCCCTCCCTGACTCAAAAGAGAAAACATATAAAGAAAATTAGCTATTTTGTCCTTTATATAATTTGATATTTTCAAAGTGTTTTTATCTATAAATTTTTTTGAGGGCTGGGGAAATGTCCTGAAATATATTTTAAAAAGTTTCTACCTTCTATCAGTCACAATTTCTTTCTGCTTACATAAATTTAAGTAGGTATTGTAAATTCTGAAATGGAATTTAGATAGCCTTAATGTCAAGTTAATCCACTTTTTGTAGGGATGTATAATTTCTAGAAAGATTCAAGTGTTGGAAAAAAAAAACATTTTTCTGTAAAAATTGATTTTTTTTTTTTTTTTTTTTTTTTTTTTTTTTACAAATAAGAGCTTTTTTGTTGCTAAATTTTCTTTGAAAATATAAAATAATATACATTTTTTGAATATACGTATGTACATTAAAAATAGAAAGATTTTATTTTTACTTCATATGAATACATTACAAATAGAAATAATAAACTTACTATTAAAATTTTGGTTCCAGAATAGATTTTCTGACTTAGTTTAATGACATTGTTTGTAACACATTTTTTTATTATTTTAAATGGTCATTTCAGTTGCACTTTTAATTTTACACTGCCATTAAAACTTATAATATAAATATTTGCCTCAGTATTTGCTGGCAATTGTGTTTATTTAATAAAAAAATCCCATTGAAGTGTTTATCCCCCAGTAGTATAGTCAGACTCTCATTCAGAATGAAGGGAGTATAAAGATAAAATATAAATTAATGTTTTACTAATTTTTAATGTAGGAGTAACTAAAATAAAGTTCGTTAAATAAATAAAAAAAACAACAACAGGTGGATTTACTTTTTTCAACCGAATTTTGCTTGCATTTTTCGGTTAGCTGGGCACCAGTGTTATATTTACATATATATATATATATATGTACACACGCGCACACATATATGTACATATATGTGTATGTAAATATAACACTGGCGCCCGGCTAACCAAAAAGTACCAATTTTTTTTTCAGGTGTGATGGAGAGAGGGGGTAACATTTCATTTATACAGTAGAAGATCTTTATAATCTTATATAATGCACAGCTTCTGAGATGTAAGCAATGAATTTTGTACTCAAGAAGCACCTGTAATCCGTATTGCAAAAATATTGACACCTTTTAGAGGATTAAATTTCAAACATTATTTCATCTTTATCTAATTAATTCAGATTTTTTTAAATGAAAATATTGCTGTTATTAAATGTAAAAATTTTGGGATTAAGTAATGTGATGATTTTGTCCCAGCATGCTTGGATAATTTTTATAGGCGATTTAACAGTATGTGAAATGATCAATATTATGCAAAAATTTTTTAACCTGCACAACTTTTGGTCCTAAGGAATGCAATATAAATATATACTGCGATTGTTTTGTATATTGCCGTATTTATAAGGTAAGTTTTAATGTTGTGTGAAATGACCTATATAACGCAAAATGTTTTTTGGTTTGCATTATAAAGATCTTCTACAGCATATAAATACTATGTTAACGTTTATTGTAAAGACATAAAAAAAATCATTTCAGCTACGTTATTTTTATTTTTTTTTTATATAGAATGGTTAAGTGTTTATTGATTATGTGAAAATAAAGTATGAAAATCTGCTTATGATAAATTGATTTTTTAAAATATTCAATTTTTTAACCTCACTATAACCACAAATTGGTATTACGGACATAATTTTACATATGAATTTTTAATGAGGAAAATAGCATTTACTTATGAGTTTTTCAAAAAGTTAATGTTTCAATGTAGAACGTTGAACATTGGAAAGAAAAAAAAAAGAGAAACCACCAGAATGTAGAGTGAACATAAGAAAGAGAGTATTCATCTTCCAACACTATAGAATCGGTAAGTTCATACTCTGATTCAGGATGATGGCCATACAGATAAAATATAAATTTTCTTCTGAGTTAATTGGGTAGGAATAATTTATAAAAGTTAAGTTTGAAGAAACAACGAAAGTAGAATTTTGCATATGTAACTTAAGTTATATAATTTTTTAAGAGGTAGTTTTTAATAAGTTTTTTAAGAGGACACAGTACCTTTTAAACTATTTTTCAGTTTTCAATAGTATTCTAATATCTGTGGTGGCATTATGTTTAATACTATAATGCAAATATATATATATTAATCTTACAGAAATGCCTATTTGACTAAAATTTAAATTTTTTGAATAATTTTTAACTTTTTAAAAATCCCTACTACTTTTTTAAATATGAATATTTTTTGCTTCAGAAATTTCTGTAATTTCAATTATGAGTCTGTTGAATTTCCTTGATTTTTTATTATACAAAAGAGAAAAAGATTTATATTAAATGTAATATCTCATACATCTAAAAATCCATGGCACAGTTTTATGCAGTATAATCTAAGGAATGTGGGGAAAAAATTTTGAAACGAAAAATATTGATATTTAAAATATCAGTTGGGATTTAAATATATATATATATATATATATATATATATATATATATATTATTTAAATTTTAGTTAAATAGAAATAGGCAAGATATTTTTTTTTCAAATTACATGAAATTTAATTTGCTTTATAGTATTAAATATAATGTCACTACAGATATTACGGTATTATTCAAAATTGAAAAAGTAGTTTAAAGCGTACTGTGTCCCCTTAACATAAATTGTTTTTGACTAACTTTTACTAGTTTTTTTTCCTTGCAAAGTTTATACATCAATACAGTTAAACAAATTTGAACATCTATATTTATGGTAAAGGCAGAAAAGAATAAATCATTTCAGTTAAATATTGTTTTTTTAAATTTTAATATGTTGAATATTTTTATTGATTATATGAAAAATTTATCAAAATTGCTTATATGGTAATAAAAGTTATTTTATTCAAATAACACAATATAACACTTTTCAACGTTACCATTTCCATAAATTGGTATTATAGATATAATTTTGCATATGACATTTTTAATGAGAGAAATATAATTTAATTATTAATTTTACACAATATTTTTACGTACAATACTGAACATGAAAAGAAAAAATTAAAAAAACATCATAATGCATAAAATATTTGAATAAATTATTTTATTACTGGTATTTGAATTTTCGTAAAAAGATACCTTTTAATAAAAGAAAAAAAAATTCCCCAAAATTTTTGGGTTATTTCAGAGCAATCACTTTCAACATAATCGTGAAAAATTTTCCTTTTAAATATTTTTTTACATTATCATGGCAGTGAACTTAGCTATGATTTTTCATATAAACAATATATAAATATATACTTCTATAATAGCAAAAAAAAAATATTTGAAATAGTTAAAAAATATATATTTACTAGCAAACCCCGCGGCTTTGCTCGCGTAATATTTGAAATATGCCAAGTGATATTTATACGTCTAATTTTTATTAAAAAGTACTAACTAAATTTTTATTTTATTAAAAGGTAATAATTTATTTTATTAAAAGGTTTTTTTAATTAAAAGGTACTTATTACTTTTAGGAATAATTCAAAAATTACTATTTAAAACACAGTTTGATTAAACATTATTATTACACTGCATTAGGCAGAAATGAAACTTAAATTAATAAAATGAAATAAAACTAAATAAATGATAATTTAGAAAATATTTTGAAACTTTTATGCTCAATTAATACGTTTATTTCAGTATTCATTTGAAGTTTTGAATTTTTTAGAAACCATCTTCTTAAATTTTAAAATTAACCATTATGTCAAATTCCAAGTCCTACCACCTGTCTCAACATAAAGGGCTATGTTGAAACAGGAACTGTCACCATTAATTTGCCAACATTAATTTTGAAATCGGTTTGTTATTTCCTAATATTCCACAGAAACGTAATTTAAAAAGCTTTTAAAACCCTTTTTTAGAACGTTTGTTGTTCCAGTGAACCCAGGTGGTAGAATCACCGGCATAAAATATAGCCAATGTAGGATCAGAGACTGTTACCATTGATTTGCAACTATTACTTTTATAATCGGTTTATATTTCCTGAAATTGCATAGAATCGCAATTTAGAACATTTTTAGAATGCTTTTCGCACCTCCCCTTCGCTTCACCCCTTTTTAATTCGAATTTATTTTCGACAGTATTTCGAGGGCATTTATATTTTATAAGTAACTATCATGCCATATTTAAAGTTTCTAGCCTTTTCAGTATCACAGAAATCGCAATTTAGAAAATTTTTAGCTCCTGCAACCCTCTGGTGTTAGTGGAACAGACATAAAATATAGCTTACGTTTGAGCAGGTTCTATCAACAAAATTTGTCATCATTATTTTTTTAATCGGTTTGGTAATTTACAAGTTTGCTTAAAAATTGTAATTTATAACGCTTTTCACTCCATTTTTTTAAAATTTGGAATTTTCTTTCGACTGTCCTTAGAAAGCAGTTGCATCTTGTAAGTAAATACCATGCCATATTTCAAAGTGTTAGACCCCTCAGTTGTGCAAAAAACGCAAATTAGAACATGTTTTGATTTTGCAACCCTCAGATGGTAGTGACAGCAACATAAAATATAACCTATGTTATAGCAGGGACTGTCACCATTGATTTGCAACCATTACTTTTGAAATAGCTTTGGTATTTCCTTAGATTGAGTAGAAATCGCAATTTAGAACGTTTTTAGGACGCTTTTCGCGCATTTTCACCCCTTTTTAAATTTCCAATTTTTTCGAAACTGTTCTTAAAGATCATTTATATCTAATAAATATGTACCTTGCCTAATTTTAAATTGCTAGCCCCTACCGATCACAAAAATAGAAATTTAGAACGCTTTTTTGCTCCTGCAACGTCTTGGTGATAGTGATACCGACATAAAATAGCGTCTATGTTAGAGCAGAGGCTGTCAGCATCAATTTCCTACCATTACGTTTGAAATCAGATTCATTCTTCTTGAGATATTGCCGACAAATCGGCATTTAGAACGTTTTTAGAACGCTTTTCGCGCATTTTGCTCCTGCATCTCCTCTGGGGTAGTGGAAACAGATATAAAATATAGCCTATCTTGGAGCAAGATCTATCACCATCATTTTTACACCATTATATTTGAAATTGGTTCAGTACTTCCTGAGATTGCATAGAAATCCACAATTTAGAAAGTTTTTTAGAACGCTTTTTGCGCATTTTGACCCTCTTTTAAATTTCGATTTTTTTTAGAAAATGTCCTTAGAGGTCATTGATATCTTATAACTAACTACCATTCCAAATTTCACGATTCTAGGCCCTTCCGTAACGCAAAAGCCGCAATTTAGAACGTTTTTCTCCTGCACACCCTTTGGGGTAGTGGCACCGCCATAAAACATCGCCTATCTAATGTTGGAGCAAGGATTGTCACCATCCTTTCGACGCCATTATTTTTTAGATCGGTTTGGTATTTCCTGAGATTGTGTAGAAACCACCATTAGAACGTTTTTCGCGCATTTTCACCCCTTTTAAATTTCGAATTGTTTAAGAACTGTTCTTAGAAATCCTTTATATCTAATAAGTAGCTAATATTTCAAATTTCATATTTCCAGGCCCTTCGGTAACGCAAAAATCGCATTTTTAGAACGTTTTTTGCTCCTGCACCCCCTTTCGGGTGGTGGCACCGACATAAAACACAGCCTATGTTGGAGCAATGGTTGTCACCGTCATTTTGACACCATTCTTTTTTAAATCGGTTTGGTATTTCCTGAGATTGTGTAGAAACCACCATTTAGAACGTTTTTTAGGACGATTTTCGCGCATTTTCACCACTTTCAAATTTCGAATTGCTTAAGAACTGTTCTTATAAATCCTTTATATCTAATAAGTAGCTAATATTTCAAATTTCATATTTCTGGGCCCTTCAGTAACACATAAATCGCATTTTTAGAACATTTTTTGCTCCTGCACCCCCTTTGGGGTAGTGACACCGACATAAAACATAGCCTATCTTGGAGCAACCGTTGTCACCACCATTTTGACACCAATATTTATGAAATCGGTTTGGTATTTCCTGAGATTGTGTAGAAACTACCCTATAGAACGTTTTTTAGAACGCTTTTTGTGCATTTTTACCCCTTTTAAATTTTGATTTGTTTAAGAACTGTTCTTAGACATCATTTATATCTTATAAGTAACTAATATTCAAAATTTCATATTTCTAGGTCCTTCAGTAACGCTAAAATCGCATTTTTAGAACGTTTTTTGCTCCTACACCCCCTTTGGGGTAGTGGCACCGCAATAAAACATAGTCTATCTTGGAGCAAGCGTTGTCACCATCATTTTGACACAAATATTTTTTAAATCGGTTTGGTATTTCCTGAGATTGTGTAGAAACTACCCTTTAGAAGGTTTTTTAGAACGCTTTTTGTGCATTTTCACCCCTTTTAAATTTCGAATTGTTTAAGAACTGTTCTTAGACATCATTTATATCTTATAAGTAACTAATATTCAAAATTTCGTATTTCTAAGCCCTTCAGTAACGCTAAAATCGCATTTTTAGAACGTTTTTTGCTCCTACACCCCCTTTGGGGTAGTGGCACCGACCTAAGATATAGCCTATGTTCTAAGTTGGACTAACACCATCATTTTGATACCATTACTTTTGGAATCGATTCGGTAGTTCCAGAGCCTACCTCCTACAAATAAACAATTTTTTCCTCTTTATAATAGGAGTATAGATTGATATGCACATGTTTTCAAACTTGGATTCATCAATATAAAATGGCAAACGTTTTTTCACTAATATAAAGAGATATTTATTACCAATACTATGTCAAGACGGGTAAATAATATTTCTCTATATTGAAAAAAGAAAGCTTTGCTATTTTATAGTGTCGAATCCAGTTTTAACCAATATCAGCCGGTCCGGCGTTCCCCGATATTGGCCGGTCCGGCGCTCACCGATGTCGGCCGGTATTGGGTCCCGATATCGGCCGGTGTTGCGTTCGCCGATATCGGCCGGTATTGGGTCCCGATATCGGTCGGTATTGGGTGCTAATATAGGAAAAAAAGTTTGGCATGCAATATCGGCTAATATCGGTATACCGATATTGGCCGATATTGCGAAATCGCTGTTCCCGATATTGCTGTGCTACCTGGGTCAGTACTTTTAGTGGCCAAAAAATTAACCACTTCGAGACGAGCCGGCCAGTATACGTGCCGGCATTGTTTGCAATTTTAAAATGCATGACTGGTTTATGTGCCGGAGTTGTTGGAACTTATTTCCCGAGTCACTGATATATATGCGACGAACTTGAAGCATTTTATTTAAAAAGTTTAACTTACAAAAAATTTATCAAAATCACATTTGAATTTACATTAGAGAAGAAGACATTTCCCTTTAACTATAAAAGCAAATGGGATGAATAAATGTTTTTTAAATCCTCGTGAATTTAATTTTTTTTAAATTACTCCAATGGAAGCGTTTATTTCACTATGTATTTATGCTTCTGAAAGGTGACTGCTTATAAATGTTTATCATACATAATAAAATTTTATTTTTTGTTTGCTGCACAATTTTGTACAGAACTTGGAAGGGGGAAAGTGTGTATGGGCTCATCAACTGTAAACACATGATGTATGCTTCACATGAGCGCTTGAGTAGACTCCCTGTTGATGAGTAATTTCTATTACTCTTTTTTAACACCTTCCAACAAAGTTGAAAAGTGTTATGCATTCACTCTGTCTGGCCGTCTGCCCGCGCTCTAACTCTCGTAAATGTATTCGGATTTTCATGAAATTGATAAAGGTTATTTAGGGTCACCAAAGCATGTTTGGTATTGTATGTGAAGTACGTCGGATAAATAGTTTAATTACAGGGTCACTCAAAAGTATTCCATTACATTATGGTATATGGGAAAAAAATCACTTGCAGAGTATTTTAATGACATTACGCAATTTCGAATGCATTGAATCTGATATAAATCACTGAAATTCACTACGATCACATTCAAACAGGGCATTCATAGCATTTTTTATTCATTTACAGGGACACACAAAAGAAATCAGTTACAGTAGTTTTTGAGTCATAATGGCTGGAGTGTACGGTTTAAAATTTGGTATGCGCTTTTAAATTTAATTAATTTTTTGTATGTTACTCGTCATATATAAATTCTATACCTCATATACAGGGCTGCACAAAAGTATTCATGTACCTTTCTCCTTATTAGAAGAAATCGCTGAAGGCAAATTTTCAACTGAAGTATATGTATCCCGTAAGTGAACTAAATTTTGGCATGCATGTAGTTAAATACAAATCTATATATCCTATACAGGGCTGCTAAAAAATTCGATTAATTTTCCGATTGTAGATGGGAACAGCTGAGATTGGGTTTTGAAATGTGTTATGCGTTTCCAAGGTTGAATTAGACGTAATATTATAATTTTTTAAACGGTGCAGTTTTGTTACATTATTCTGAATGTGTTGGAAAGTGTTTCATAATCTATGCTTGACGCATGTTTTTTTCTTTCTTGTTTACTTTTATCTTGATTGGAAATAGTTTATCTGTACATCATTTGATCACCGGCTTTGGTGTTTTTATCTTTTATTTTTTGCTTATCGGAAAATTTTTTAGAGCACTTCGAAAGGGAATCTCTGTGTCGGCTAACGAATTGTAAGCATATGACGTACGTTTCACTTAGGCGCCAACTGACGCATATTTTCCATTAGCTATTTTTCTTTTATCTCGGTTGGAAATGTCTTATTTGTATGTCTCGTTATTATAATTGTTGGCTTTAAAAGAAATTAACCGTTAAAATAAACAACTCTGAAGTAACTTATATTAAAAACTCACTATATTTTAGTTTTTCCCGTTTCAACTACATATCAACAAAGTAGTATTTTGAATATATTTCAGCTGAAGAAACTAAAATAACTTTACGTTGTAAAACCACGATATGACGTCATAGCAAGGATGTCGACAGGACTTTCGAACGACACTTTTATTAGTTTGACGTCATTGTGTGATCGATGTTCGGCCAATCGCATGGATGTTCTTTATTTTTTCAGAGATTTTTGACAACTCCAAACTTCTCAGATTACTAAATTTATGCAAAGGTTATAAATAAGTTAAAATGCTTTTAAGATGCTGGCCGAAGATCAAAGGATGTCTTTTTCGCGCTGGTTTCTCTTATGCAATGGTTATTATTTAAGAAAACACTGCCGGTATGTTTACTGTGCATGTATATTATAAAGTTAGAGATGCTGTTGGTACAAAATGCTTTTTGAAATCATATTTAGTTCTTTTACTATCAATATTAGTTTAAATATATGTATATTAAACCTTGCAGGAAATCTATAGCGATTACCCCGATTGCCTGATGTTACATAGTTTTTGAGAAAATCGCATTTTTCCGTTACACACAAATTTCGATTTGCGAGCATTCAGCAAAGGAGTCGAAGTGCTGAAGGTACTTATCTTCGCAGAAGTATAAAAGAATTGTTGATGATTTTCAAAAAAATTGGCAGTAATTAGTCAAGATATTAACCCTTAAATACACGGACAGTTTGCATATACAGCTCCAAGTCCAAAAATTTGAATAATACATATCATTTGTATGGAATAGCATTTAGCTTTATTTCAGTGCAGTACAACTGAAAAAAAAAACCGTTGATGTTTTAATAAATTTGCATATTATTAAAGAAAATTAAAATTGCAAAATATTAAATTTTGAGTGAATATTGTATTTTTGTAAAATTATTTTCATTATTCAAAGGAATAAAATACTAAAATAGGTGGTTCAAAAATTAGAATACTTATGAGTTTTTCCGATTGGTTTAGAAGGTTGCATAATTTAAGCACAAAATTATCTAAAGCGAGATTACTTAAGTTATAAAAATACTGTACATCATCATTGTTTTCATTTTGCGTGAAACATGGGTCGTTCGTCCAACATAACGAAGTTTACAAAGAATCGTGTTATTGATTTACATGAAGAAGGTCGTAATCAGAAATATATTGCTGGTTACTTAAAATGTTCTCAACCACGTGTTAGTAGAGCAATAAAGCAGAATTTTAACGAAAGACATTTTGAAAACAAGCATCTGAATAGCAGCCGAAAGTCAAAAACTACTCAGAGAGATGATAAAAAGCTAAAGAGTATTGCTAAAAAAACAGTTTTAGAAGTGTAAGATATTTTAATCGAAAGCGGGAAAAAGACGGTATTGATGTGAGTATGTGTACAACACTACGATGTCTTCATAAACTTGGATTTTAATCTCGTGTACAAAAGATAAAGCCCCTAATGACTATTAACCCTGTAGCCGCGGGCGACTTTTTCAGAGGGTTACTTTTTTAAGATTAAGAGTGTTTAATTCCCACCACTTTTATGAAGTAGAAATAGTCACTTTATTTAATTACAGATTAAAAAATGTGCGAATAAGCCGAATTATACGCTTTTTAAAAAGTGGTGGAATCAAGCAATCTAAATTTTAAAAAAGTAGCGCCAATTAGAACACGAAACTAGCGTTTCCTGCGGCTGGAGGTTTAAACAGAACAGGGAGAGAGTGAAGTGGTGCAAAAAAAGGCTTTTATGGGGTCTGGATGATTGGAAAAAGATATTGTTTAGTGATGAGAGTGAGTTTCGCGTAACATATGGTGATCAAGGTGTTCGTGTATGGTGAATGAAGCAAGAAGCATATGACAGGGACGGCATAAAACGAACAGTGAAATTTGCAGCCATTGTAATGGTATGGGCTTACACGACTGCAGATGGTCCTGGAAAGCTATGCATCGTTAACGAAAGGATTAATTCTGAGATATATCAAGAAATCCTTGAGCATTTCATGATACAATCGTCGGAAGATCAGTGTGGTGACGATTTTATTCTCCAACATAAATTAGCACTTTCACACAGGTCAGTTTCCACCAAGAATTGGCTTAGCCAACACCAAATTAATGTACTTCCTTGGCCGGCTAATTCGCCGGATTTAAATCCAATAGAGAATTTGTGGAGAATAATGAAGAAAAGATTGCAAGATACTGCACCAAAAAACAAAGTTGAGCTTCTTTCTAGCATCAAGTCGACATGGTCATGTCTGAGCAGAAAACATTGTGAATCACTTGTAGCTAGCTAGCAGGGCCGTAGCAAGGTCTTCAGAGCCCCCCCCCCCAGAAAAAAACATATTTTTCGGGCCCCCCTCTAAGATTTTAGAGAAATATCTATATTTAATTTTCCAACCGAGTTCCATTGTGTAACAACACCAGCGAAGTTTCGCTGGTAAAATTTTCCAAAACGAACTTCAAATTGAACGAATTTGTAGCTAGGCTGCACTGCTTTCGGCAGCGTACACCCATAGGGGCTATGTCCGCTCCGATCTCGAATCATACGAACCTTGAATTATTGTAATTTTTTTATTTAGATCCAGATTAAATTCAAATTTTCAACATTTCGTCCACGTTGCTGCAGGAACAGATCTGATATTTTTACAATGTGAATTTAATCAAAGGACTTGCAAAATTTAACTGAGAATTCTTCCATTTAGGAAAAAAATGTCAAAAAAATCGCCGAAGAACGCGAAAGAACGCCAAAAATTGCATAAAAATTTTCAAAGTTCATAGAGATCAAACTTTACTCATATTGGGTTAAAAGATTGAAACCGTTTTTTTTTTTTTTTTTTTTTTTTTTTACGAATATTAATAAAACTACCAGAAAAGTGAAAAAAAGCTAAAAATCACATAAAAATTCTCGAAAATTTTAAAAACAGCAGACGACAAAATTTGGCAAAAAAGTTTGAAACTGAATTCCTTTTACAAATGTAGAATTGCTAAGTATTGTTCATAAACAAAATAAATAAATAAAAAATATGGAAGTCGTTTTCGCATTTTCAATTTTCTCTTCAGATTGACAATGCTATCAGCGTGGCACAGACAGATTTTCTTTAAGCAGAAAATATTCACTTATAACAATTTTTTTCCCTCTCGGATTGGTGCCTTTTATTAAATACATATATATGTACAGATTTACTAATTAAAAAAAAAATACTTTTGGGATGATGTTTTAATATATTCCGGTTTTTTCCAGTTTAAAATTGTCACCCAAGTTGAAATTTAAGAAAAAAAAAAAAAAACCTTTGGATAGAAGGTACCTTTCTTTGGGCAACGAAGACGGGTTTCCTAGTATCTAATAATAAAGACAGACGTTTGTCTGTCCAGAGTTTTTCTTTGTCTGACAAGATGTTTTTCTGTTTCAAAAAGATGTTCTGTTTCACAAGATGTTTTTCTGTTTCAAAATTTGACAGGAAGGTTACCTGTATGCCTGAAGTTGCTCGAAACAGGTTTTTAAATTTTTTGATTCGAATTTTTTTCATTTAATTTTTTACGATATTTTTTGTATTTTTTCGAGTTTCGTGCTTTTTTCCCCACATTCATAAAAGGAACAAATTTTCAACCCATCTTTCTATTTTAGCCGAATATAGTAAAGTAGTCTTCTTCGATTTTTAAATATTTCGCGAATTTTGTATGTGATTTTTAACTTTTTTTCGCGCATTTTTTGACATTAGTAAAAAAAATCAGGTTTCAGTCTTTTAGCCCGATGTACTAAATTTTGTCCTTTGCGATTTTTGAATTTTTCACGAACGTTTTTTTTTTTTTTTCCCTTTTTAAGACCCTCGTGATTAGAAGAGATTTTATCTCACATTTGAAGAAACTTTCGTCTTTAGAAAGGAAAATTTCTAGAAGTTTTGATGTTTTATTCGCGACTTCTTCGTGTTATGAAGGAAAAAGTCATGCGTAAAAGTTCAGTTTCTAATAGGGAAAAGTACAATGCAGCAAAGTTGGCGGAACACTCCTGTGATTTGATTTGACAAATCTTCAAATCTTGCATCTTCAAATTTAGTAAGGATGTTAGGTAATTTTTATGTTAGATTGGTGAGTTTTCTATATTTTCGCGTAAAATGAGAAAATCAAATCAAAGCTTTTTGTGTGTGTGTGTTTGAATGAAAGAAAAAGTTACGGAAAAAATCCTTCAATTTACTGATTTCTTTCTTTCTTTCTTTTTTTTTTCTTGGAGAGACAGTGTAAAAGGAACCCAGTTTCTATCTTTTATCCCAATATAGTAAAAATTTTGCCATCTGCGGCACGGATTTTTGACATCCCTAAAAGGAATCAGGTTTCAGACTTTCAGCTCAATATAGAAAATATGTCCATAGAAATTTCTGAATTTTTTACGAACAATATAAAAATATGTGATTTTTAACATATTTTTGTCTTTCACGGCAATTTTTTCACATTCCAGTTACAATCTTTTGGCTCGATATAATCAATTTTCTCTCAGCGATTTTTGAATTTTTGCCCAATTTTTTATAAGATTTTTACACCTTTTTTTCGCGTTTTGCGGAGTTTTTTGACATTTTTTTTTCTGAAACCGAAGAATTATCCAGTAGATTTTGCTGCTGTCATAATTAAGCTGAAGTGGAAAAATAACAATATTGTTCCTGTAGCAACGTGAGCTACGATGCTGGAAAAGTATACTTTTATCTGGACACTATCACTTTTATCGAAAAAATCATCGAAATTCGAAAAAATATCGAAAAATTCAATGATTGTTTGATTCAAGATCGGAGCGGGAATATCCGAAAAAGGTTTACGCTGCGAAAGGCAGTGAAAGCCCCCAATGGAGAACTCCAAAAAATAGGTTCTTTTTTTAAAAAAGCAATTAGCGAAGCTCTGCTAGTAGATTAAATAAATACACAATGTAATTTATGTATAGTTAACATAAGTAATTTATCGAGACAAGAGAAATGAAATGTTCAAAACGAAACAGTTCGAACATAAGTGGATAGGCGGCATATGCAATGCACATAGATGCCCGCTTATTGGGGTCCCCAACGAGATTAAGAAGCATATATTTTTTGAACATTTAAAAAAAAAAATAATGAGGCTTAAAAGTTTTGAATCTTGAGTTCCGAATTTTGCTCACTTTTAAGAGCGGCCCCAAAAAGGAAAATTTATAAAGTATTTAGAGCCTGCAAAACTTCTTTCATCTGGGCACCTTTAAAAAGAATGTTAGCTATAGAAAAAAAGAGCATGTCTGTTTTGGTTAAAAGAAGTAATAGTATTAAGAAAGTTTTTAACCTTATTGGGGTCCCAACGAGATTAAAAAGCATATTTTTAAAACATTTGAATAATAAAAATTGGGCCTAAAAGTTTTGAATCTTGAGTTCCAACTTTTCCTCACTTTTATGGGCGGCCCCAAAAAAGTCTATTAAAAAAGTATTTAGAGCCTGCAAAATTTCTTTCATCTGGGCATCTTTAAAAAGAATCGTGACTGTAGAAAGAAAGCACATTTGGTTGAAGGAAGTAATAGTATTAAGAAAGTTTTGAAACTTATTGGGCCCCCCAACGAGATTAAAAAGCATATTTTTAAAACATTTGAATAATAAAAATGGGGTCTAAAAGTTTTAAATCTTGGGCTCCAACTTTTCCTCCCGTTTATAGGAGGCCTTAAAAAAGACAATTCAAAAGAATATAGAGCCTGCAAAATTTCTTTCATCTGGGAACCTTTAAAAAGAATGGTAGCTATAGAAAAAAAGGACATGTCTGTTTTGGTCAAAAGAAGTAATGTTATTAAGAAAGTTTTTAACCTTGTTGGAGCCCCCAACGATAATAAAAAGCACATTTTTAAAACATTTGAATAATAAAAATTAGGCCTAAAAGTTTTGAATCTTGAGTTCCAACTTTTCCTCACTTTTATAGGGGGCCCCAAAAAAGTCAATTAAAAAAGTATTTAGAGCCTGCAAATTTTCTTTCATCTGGGAACCTTTAAAGAGAATGATGGCTATAGAAAGAAAGTGCATATCTGTTTTGGTCAAAAGAAGTAATAGTATTAAGAAAGTTTTGAACCTTTTTGGGGCCCCCAACGATATTAAGAAGCATATTTTTAAAACATTTGAATAATAAAAATGGGGTCTAAAAGTTTTGAATCCTGGGCTCCAACTTTTCCTCCCGTTTATAGGGGCCCCTAAAAAAGACAATTCAAAAAGAATTTAGAGCCTGCAAAATTCCTTTCATCTGGGCACCTTTAAAAAGTATGGTAGCTATAGAAATAAAAGGGCATGTCTGTTTTGGTCAAAAGAAGTAATAGTATTAAGAAAGCTTTGAACCTTGTTGGAGCCCCCAACCCAACGATATTAAAAAGCACATTTTTAAACCATTTGAATAATAAAAATTGGGCCTAAAAGTTTTTAATCTTGAGTTCCAACTTTTCCTCACTTTTATAGGGGGCCCCAAAAAAGTTAATTAAAAAAGTATTTAGAGCCTGCAAAATTTCTTTCATCTGGTCACCTTTAAAGAGACTACTGGCTATAGAAAGAACGCACATATCTGTTTTGGTCAAAAGAAGTAATAGTATTAAGGGAGCTTTGAACCATATTGGGGCCCCCAAACGAGATTAAAAAGCATATTTTTAAAACATTTGAATAAAAAGATGGGACCTAAAAGTTTTGAATCTTAGGCTCCAACTTTTCCCACCTTTATAGGGGGCCCTAAAAAAGACAATCCAAAAGAATTTAGAGCCTGCAAAATTTCTTTCATCTGGGAACCTTTGAAGAAAATGCTGGTTATAGAAAAAATGAACATTTGTTTGAAGGAACTGATAGTACTAAGGAAGTTTTGAAACTTATTGGGACTCCCAACGAGTTTGAAAAGCATGTTTTTTAAACATGTGAATAAAAAAGTGAGGCCTAAAAGTTTTTAATCTTGGGCTCCAACTTTTCCTCCCGTTTATAAGGGGCCCTAAAAATGACAATTCAAAAAGAAATTAGAACCTTCAAACTTTCTTTCATCTGGGAACCTTTAAAGAGAATACTGGCTATAGAAAGGAAGTGCATATCTGTTTTGGTCAAAAGAAGTAACAGTATTAAGAAAGTTTTGAACCTTGTTGGGGCCCCCAATGATATTAAGAAGCATATTTTTAAAACATTTGAATAATAAAAATGGGGCCTAAAAGTTTTGAATCTTGAGTTCCAACTTTTCCTCACTTTTATTGGGGCCCCCAAAAAGACAATTTAAAAAGTATTAAGAGCGTGCAAAATTTCTTTCATCTGGGAACCTTTAAAAAGAATAATGACTATAGAAAGGAAGCACATTTGGTTGAAGGAAGTAATAGTATAACGAAGTTTTGAAACTTATTGGGTTCCTAAGTGAGTTTTAAAAGCATATTTTTAAAAAATTTGGATCAAAAAATGGGCTTAAAATTTTTGAATCTTGGGCTCCAACTTTTTCGCATTTATATAGGGGGCCCTAAAAAAGACAATTCAAAAAGAATCTAGAGCCTGCAAAATTTCTTTCATCTGGGCCCCTTTAAAAAAATGGTTCCTGTAGAAAAAAAGCGCATATCTGTTTCGTTTGATGGAAGTAATAGTATTAAAGAAGTTTTGAACCTTTGGTTTCACCTTTTTCGTCCATTGATAGGTGCACCCCAAAAATACTAAAATGCCATTTTATTTTTTAAGTAGAACTTACAGCCTTCAAAAACTTTTATAAAAAATGGTGGATATAGAAGAAAAGCACATATCTGTCTTCTATTTCTAAATCTAATCAAGATCTTTGACAAAAAAAAAAAAATGAATTTCGATAAAAGAAAATAAAATGTTATTAAAAATTCATAAAAAAATAATTTAAAAAGTAAAAAAAAAAAAAAAAAAAAAAAAAAAAAAAAACATTCGGCTGAAAGGTACAATAGCTCACTACTGGGCCCCTGACTTTGCTCAGGCCCCCCCCAAAGGGGGGGTATGGGGGGCGGTCGCTACGGCCCTGCTAGCTAGCTTGGCAAAGAGAGTTCGTGATGTTATAAAATGTAAAGGTTATACTACAAAATATTAAAGAATAACTATTTTCCTTTTTTTAAACACGTATTATTTACAATGCACTATTTTAACATTTTGAACCAGGTAAATGAATATTCTAATATTTTCATTATTTCCAAGTGTGAATAATTATTTTAATTTTTGAATTATTTCCTTTAATTTTTATGTTAAAAGATTCTACAAACTAAGTAGATTCATACAATAAGGAAAGGGCAGCTGACGTCACTGTTGGTCGAATTACTGTTGGTTTGCAAGAAAAACCTGTCCATTCATTATGACTCCTACTATACACATGAACTCCGGGATTTTGATTGGTCTTTAACAGATCTATTATATGATTGGCCTACGTCGCCAAGTTGATTTCCTACAATGATCGCTATAGCAATGTAATGATAGATTGGTTGACGGAAGTGTTTGTATCTAAACATGCCCTTTCCTTATATTAAGTTTTATCCTGTATCACTTTTTGTATAAGCGATACCTAAAAAACCTTTTTTCACAATTCCTTTTTTTCCCCTATTATTCTAATTTTTTGGAGCTGTATATAAAGACACGGGCGGTGTGCTCTATACGCCATTGGCTTTTAAAGCCTAGATAACAACTTTTAATGATATATTTGTATAATGGAATGCCAGTTACTAATTCATATATTTATTGTACGACACCATGTCTACGCAAGTAATACTCGCACTTGACCGGTTATTTTCTTTTGCAGACGAAATTGCTTTAAATTTTAGAAATAATGAATGAATATAAATATGCAAGAGGGTGAGGGATACAAAATCTTTGTTATTAAGGCAGAAAAATAGAACTCCAGTACTTTCTTTGTCGGAAATTAAGGCCTCAGCAAGTTGCTAAAAATTATGCATGATGGGTTTGGCAGACATCTTTCCATCCAAATTCTTACTTAAAATCTGAAGTTAGAAATTATTACTCAAGCTAACAATTTATGTTTTTCATATATGTAATTCTTGTTTTGAAGCTGGCACACAAGTCCATCAACATCATGCATACATTTTTAAAATTCTGATTTTCAAAGACATGTCATGAAGTATTTAATACAGGATAAGAAGCATTTCTATCAACCTATCATTCAAAGACACTTGACTTACATTTAGTAATTTAGTTAACAGAAAATTTTAAATAATTATTAAACTATTAAGCTTGAAAACGTGATATCATACCCCCTTTTTTTAGACAAAACTTTCCCCTTGTTATTTTTTACCCGACTGCCAAGAAGGGTTATGTGTTTCATGCGTATATGGGTATGTGGATTTATTTATACCCCTGAAACATCCCAACAGCTGGATGGATTTTAATGAATGAGGTCTCTATCGATTTGTCTTAACCGTCCGATGGTTATAGGCTAGGTTTTGTTTTTATAAATTCAAAATGGCGGCCGTAAAATACAAAATGGCGGTAGAGACGAAAACAAAATTATGCACCACATTGAGAGGCATATCCTAGGATAGGTCTTTCAAAACGAAGACATGTTTCATTGACTGTTTTACAGTCAAGAGCTCCGTTTAAATATTACACAACCTGGAAGTTGTGTAGGTAGGATCTCCAGTTTTACTGCAACTCTAACCTTCACAGACATCTATAGGCCTCATCAAAACAGTGTTTATAGATAGGAACTAACAATTAAACACAACTTAAAAGTCATCAATACAAGTAAATAAGAAAAATAGGTAAGTAATATAAAAAATAGTTTGACATTGATGAGAAATAATTAATTAGTTTGCTTTTTATGCAGTCGGGTTTTTTGATTTTTTTTAATTTAATGTTTACATGGTTCATTTTGTTTACTCTTAAAAAATGTTTTTTGTAGATATATCGTTTCTTTTTTAAAAAACAGTTTATATAATTTCAACAATCAATTCACTAAACTTAATAAGACTTCTTATAGCACTTTTCAAAATATCAGTCTTTCTGAATGTATATGTTATGAAATAAAATAAAGATATCTAGTTGGCCTGGTAGTTAGTTGTTTGCTTGAAAATAATACTTGCACACAATTTTGCAGATTTTTTTTTTGGGGGGGGGGGGGGGAGTTGCAAGCCTTACAGCTACTCTAAGAATCTGGTGCTGAAGGCATCGAGAGGATCAAAGAACAGATTAAAAATCTATGGATTTACCAATTTTACCCATAATGGATTGTTTAAAGCATGAGGGGTGAAACGTATATATATAAAAAAAAAAAACATCTAAAAATGGGAAGAAATAAACTATTCATACAACTACCATCTTTTGTCACATCAGGCTGTATAGAAGACAGGGAAAAAAATTCACATCTTTTTGCATAAATGCGAGAATATATTTTTTCATATACAAAATATCCCTAAATTACCCTGCTTTTAACAAGCTATCAAAAAATCATATATAAGCTATTTATATTAATCTAATATTGGCCCCTATTTTTCACCTTAAAATACTTTTCTCTCATTTCCCCTTTACAAAATCGAATAATTTTCACACCTTTTAACCATTTTTGCTTGTCTCAATTCATTCAATTTCAAAACATTTTATTTAATCTTGCCTATTTTCTTTTCTGTGAACATTTCTATAGTTTTACCCATCATAATTAGAACCAAAACCCTTGTTTTTTTGCTTTATCAAAGAGCACAGGCACATCTTTTCCATTTAGAACTTTTTGCATATGACACTCTTTTTATAATTTCTGTACCTTTACACACTGCTAATAAAGCGACCTAAAGCCGTTCAGGAGCAACTTTTTTCATTTTTTTCTCTTGCCCCAGAGCATGCAGCTTCAGTTTAAAAGGAAATGCGCTATGCTATAACATAGATAGCTTTCTTTTTTTTGCTAGTTTGTTCTTTTAGCTGTTTACCTAATTTTTTATGTTAACGTATGAAAATGTAACATGTTCAGTTCAACAAAGTATAATAGTGCTTAGAGAAGAAATCTCCCATCTGATGCTGTTTTTATTTCATTGAATATACGAGGGTGTATCAATGAGTTTTTATCCTTACATAGAAATAATTGAGTGAAACTTATGAAATTGTTACATATTATAGGTCCTTTTTGTAAGTAAAGTCACATGACAATATTTAAATTATTTTTTCATAAGATAAACTCTTGAACAATAGACATTTTTTCCTGACTCCATGTATTTAATTTTTTTGGGTTCAGACGAAAAACGTGAGATGTTCGACGATAATATTGATGTTGTGATTATGGTTTGGAGATGTGTATTCGTAGTTGCTGTAATGTGATTGTCTAAATAAATGTTTTGTGTGTTTTTTAAAGAAGTTATGTTTATAGTGAAATAATTATCATTATTTTAACTAAAATGTTAGAAAATAAATAACAATTTGGTAGCAGAGCGTGGTTTTAAAGCGAATTTTATATTTTGAGTGTACAAGTAAGAAGAGTAAATAAATATGAATTGTATGAACTAGGCCTAATACAAGTTAAGAATTTGTTCCATTGGACTAACCGCCAATAGAAAAAATTTAAGAGGTAAGAATTTTATATGCATTTAAAAATAGTTTGGAAGATAAAGTATTTTAATTATGTGTGAATCCAATATGTTTGGAATTCCTAGAATAGAGCCGTTAACAAGTAAAAATTATACATTATGGAGTATGCGAGTTGAAGCTTTGATTAAATCAAAACATTTATTTGATGTTATCGAAAATGATGAACCGGTAAAAAATGAAGGGGATCCCGATAGTTTGAAAGCGCATAAAACATGGTTAGAAAAGAATGATGAAGTTTACGGTATAATTATATTGACGTTGTCTGCAGAACAAATGATGGCTGTTAGAGGGATTAAAAAAGCTAAGGATTTATGGTAATTACTGAAAAAGCGTTATGCGGGAATTGAAAATCAGAGAAGAATTCAGTTAAAAATTAATCTTGCGAGAATAGAGAAAAACGAAAGAGAAACAATAGAAGAATATTTGATAAGAGCTCAAGGGATAGCTAATGAAATATTAGAATTGGGTACAGAAATTGATGAATGCGAATTAATAGGATTTATTATAGAAGGGCTCCCAAAGAAATATAGCGAAGTAACAACTGCGATATCATCAAACCCAAATATAACTTATGAAGTAATGCGAGAAACTTTGTTGAGATATGAAAGAAAATATGATAAATTTCGAGAAAACGAGTCTAAAGCATTTAGGGCTAATGAAAAGAAAAAGGTTTTATGTTTTGCTTGCGGAAAGCCAAATCATATAGCGCGGAATTGTTATAGTAAATCGAATATGACACACTCGCGAAATGATAAGGAGTATTCATCTAAGAAAAATTTTCAAAATTATTATAGTAATAAAGTTCAAGATGTAAGAGAATACTCACGCAATAATAAGAATTATAATAAGAATAATAATGTTTCAAACAAGAAGGCAAAAGAATATACATGTTTTACAAATGAACATGCATTGCAGTCAAATGAATTCAATAGAAATGAGTGTAAAGAATCTGGAAATAATAGGGAAATAACCTGGATGTTAGATTCAGCTTGCACTTCGCATATGACGCATAAAGAAGATATTGTTATAGAAAGAAAACCTGAAGATGTAGAAATTGCAACTGCTGACAGCGAGCGATCAATACAAGCGAAATATCGTGGAAATGTTCATGTTACGGCTTACGATAAGAAAAGTGGCGAAACAAAAATAAAACTTACAGAAGTTCTTTGCGTACCTAATTTAAGAGAAAATTTAATGTCAGTTCCAAGTTTAGTCAGAAAAGGAAAATATGTGATATTTGATAATGAAGGAACAGCCATTTATGAAAAGAATACAGGCGAATTAATAGCTAAAGGAACATTCGAAGATAATACATTTAAAATAAACTTAGCTGTACGAGAAACAGATGAAGACAGAAATGAATCTTGTTTACAGACAAATGAATCAAAGAAAGAATTATGGCATAGAAGACTTGGGCATATAAATTATGTATACTTACAGAGGATGTCGAGAGAAAATCTTGTAAGGGGATTAGAAAAGATGAATGGTGAAGAAACGAAATGTGAAATATGTATTCAAGGGAAATTAACAAGAACACCATTTAATCATGTGATAGAAAGAACAACACACATTTTAGAAAGATTACATGTTGATTTATGTGGACCAATGAAAGTACACTCATTGGGAGGGAGTAAGTACATGCTAATGGTAGTAGATGAATATAGTAGAAGATATTTTGTAGATTTTTTAAGAAGTAAAGATGAAGCAAAAGAAAGAATTATAAATATAATAGAGAGAAGAGAAAATGAAACCGGCAAGAAAGTAAAAGCGGTTAGATCAGATAATGGTGGTGAATTTACTAATGAAGAGCTCGTGAATTATTACAAAAGGAAGGGCATACAGAATGAAAGAACCACAATTCATAGTCCACAAAGTAACGGGATTGCAGAAAGGGCTAATCGGACTGTTATTAATACTGCAAGAACATTGCTGATAGAAGCAAAACTACCTTTATCCTTTTGGGCCGAAGCAGTATCAACAGCTGCTTATATACATAATGTTACTCCAACAGCTACGAGAAAGAAAACGCCATTAGAATTATGGTCAAATAATAAACCAACAGTAAAGCATATGAGAGCATTTGGATGTAAAGCTTTTTATCGCAACGATGATATCAATAAAAAGAAATTTGATGTAAGAGCAAAACCAGCAGTGTTTATCGGATATTCAAGAGATCGGCGAGCATACAGATTGTATGATTTAAAAGAAAAGAGAATACGTGAAAGCAGAGATGTAGTATTTATAGAAGAAAAAATGGGATATGAATATATAGCTAACAAGGAAGAAATGACTGATGAATTTGAATACATCAACATTACCAATAATAAAAATGTAATAGATGAACAAGAAGATAATAATTCCGATGAAAATGAAGAAGAGTTAAATCAGAAAAAGGAAGCAATTGCGTTGTCAGATGATTTGAATGATTCTGCGACAGAAGAATCTGAAGTAAATCATATAATTGATGAAAACAAGGAACAGCAAGAAAAAGAAACTAATGAGAATAAGTTGTTTGAAGAACTTAGAAGATCATCACGAATTAGGAAACCCAATCCAAAGTATTTAGCGAATCTAGTGCACGAGGAAGTTCCAAAGAATTACAAAGATGTATTAAATTCTAGAGATAAGGATAAATGGATAGAAGCAATCAAAAAGGAATTACACTCATTAGAAGAACACAAAACGTGGAAAATCGTTGACAAACCAAAAGATGTGAAGGCACTGAGAAGCAAATGGATTTTTACTGTAAAAGAAGACGGTGAAGATGTAAAATATAAAGCAAGATTAGTAGCCGACGGATCAAGACTTAAATTTGGAACAAATTATCAAGAATCGTATAGTCCTGTAATGAAAACTGAATCATTTAGAACTTTATTGGCAGTCGCAGCGATGAAAGGTTACAAAACTAGATTTTTCGACGTAGAAACAGCATATCTGAATGCAGATCTAGAAACTGCAATTTATATGAATCCGCCTGAAGGTCTACAAATTGAAGGAGGGAAAATATTATTGGTAACAGGGAATTTATATGGGTTGCCAGAAGCAGGAAGATGCTGGTATGAAAAATTAGTTAATATATTTGATAAAATTGGGTTACAGCCCTGCAAAGCAGATCCATGTGTGTTTTTTAATAAAAATGATAATAAATTTATTGCAGTTGGAATATATGTCGATGATGGAATAATCGTTAGCGAATCCGAAGAATTAATAAATAAATTGATACAAAAATTGAATAAAGAAGCAAAAATTAAAGAGCTGAAGAAAAACATTAAATTCCTTGGTATTGGTATTGAAGAAAATAATGGAGAATTTTTGCTAGGGCAAGCTAAGTATGCAGAAAAAATCTTAGAAAGATTTGATATGGAAAATTGTAAAAGTGTGAAAACCCCTGGTGTTTCTGGAATAAAATTAGATAAATATGAAAATGAAAATAAAATTGATGAAACACTATATCTAGAAATGCTTGGAAGTATAGGATATCTAGTAAGAGGAACAAGGCCAGATTTAGCTTTCACTTTAAGTAATTTGTCTCAATATGCAAAAGATCCTAGAGAAATTCATTTACAGGCAGTGAAGAGAGTTTTGCGGTACATTCAAGGCACTAAAAACTACAAACTTCGAATTAAAAATAAAAAGGGCCAATTATCACTTTGTTCTGATGCTAGCTGGTGTACTACACGGGATTCAAAATCATTTGGTGGATATATCGTAAAGATAGGAGAATCACTGATTGAATGGAAAAGTAATAAACAGAAACTGGTTGCGCTTTCTACAATGGAATCTGAACTTTTAAGTTTATGTGATGCTGTTTGTGAAGGAAAATGGTTAATGGGTCTCTTGGAAGAGTTAAGCCAGGAAGAAATGGTGAAGCGTCCAATAGAAATCAGTACTGATAGTCAATCTGTAATTGATTGGATTAAAAACCCAAGAGTGAATAATCGCAACAAACATATAGGTAGAAAATATCATTTTGTAAAAGATGAAAGAGCGAAAGGAGAAATTGAAACAAAATATGTAAATTCGTCTGAACTGGAAGCAGATATAATGACTAAGAATTTGAGTTATGATGTCATGAAAAAACATATTACAAGTCTCGGAATTACTGAGGATTATTGACATGCGAAAGGAGGGATTTGTAAGTAAAGTCACATGACAATATTTAAATTATTTTTTCATAAGATAAACTCTTGAACAATAGACATTTTTTCCTGACTCCATGTATTTAATTTTTTTGGGTTCAGACGAAAAACGTGAGATGTTCGACGATAATATTGATGTTGTGATTATGGTTTGGAGATGTGTATTCGTAGTTGCTGTAATGTGATTGTCTAAATAAATGTTTTGTGTGTTTTTTAAAGAAGTTATGTTTATAGTGAAATAATTATCATTATTTTAACTAAAATGTTAGAAAATAAATAACACTTTTCTATATAGTCAGTGTGCACTGTAACACATTTGTGCAACCAGTATTTCAAAGAGAGAGGGAAGGATGTACTCCAAGAGGTGCGATAGTAGGCCCACACGGGGGCATTTTTCTAACTTTTACTGACCCCCCCACATGTGACATATTGTTGGAAAGGCTTGTGACCACTTATTCATGCTCTGCACATCCCGAACCCATTCCTTCAAATTTTGAGGGGGAGGGGGCTCGGCAAAAGTTAGAAAAATGACCTTCTTTGGGTTTACTTTTGCGCCTCCTAGAATACACCCTCTCCCCTCTCTTTGAAATACCATTTGCAGAAATGTGTTACTGTGCATGGTGACTATATAGAAAAGGACTAATACAATGTAGCAATTTCATAAATTTCACTCAATTACTTCTATCTGAGGGTAAAAACTTGTTGATACACCCTCGTAGTTTCCCAGTTTGGGGATTTTTCATTTCGAGCCCTGTGTATGCACAATATACCTTCTGAATTTTCTTAAAGAACTCTGTATACTATATGTTTCTCAAGTAAAGCTATGGCATTTACCCTCTTTCTTTTTTTTCCTTTTACAACTACAGCATATCATATCGCTATTCTGTTCATGCAGATTTCCCAGAATTTGTCGAATTGAACAGAGATGAGAAGATTTAGATTTTTCAGATGAATAACCTTCAAGAAGAAAATTGAACTAAATCTTTCTTTATATATGTACTTTCGGATTTAAATATTTAAAAATAGAAAAACTTTACAATTCCTTTTTCTGGAATTATAAATTTATTTTTCTTTACAACAACAAGGTAAGCTCTTTTGATCCATTGATTGTATGCAAATATCTTACAGGAAAAAAAAAAAAAAAAATGTTACAAGATACTAAGGCCAGACTTGCCTGTCTAAACAATATTTATCTTTTAAAAAATATTTTTAACACAGAATTAATAATTAACATTTGTTTCAATTAGTTGTAATAGAAAGTGTATGGAGAAAATAAGAAATTTTATACTCTAATTCGTTTCGTAATAAAAAAATTTCCTCAAAGTCAACTTTTTTTTTTCTAAGTAGAAATTATTGCTTTTATAACAATAACATTTTTTCATTATTGGGCAAAATATATCAAAAGTGATACATTTTCTGGGTCATAACTATAAGAAAAAGATCGACGCTTATCTGGTGACTATCGCTATAGCTGTAAATCGCGATCACCAGATGTCCGATTGTATATCGGGTATACTCCTTTAAGACCCAGCTCGCACGATCGTGCGGGTTAGACATTAATTTAAATTTTTGCTTCTTCGTTGTATGTAATAAAACCCCGAATCGAACGATCGTTCTGGTTTGTAGAAAGAGTAAAGAATCGAATCGTTTTTCATCAACAGATAGCGGTAATAGTACATGTTTTACTTTCAGCCGGCATGAATAGCTTTGTTTACAAGTACAAGGGATACAGCTCATCGTGTCTTAAAGGGATACAAGACGACCGGCGAATTTTCTTTAGTCTTTATTTATTATTATTTTTTTTTTTTTTAGTTTTAAAAGTCAACTAATAGACTGAAGATTCGGTAAATAAAAATGAAACATTATAGATTTTATAAATCTAAGTATTCAGAATTAGGAGTCTTTCTTAAATATGCGCAATGATTTGATTATGACTACATTTAAAAACAAAGCTAAAATTTAGAAAAACAGAAACGGAAACCAGAAAGTTACTTACATCTACATGAGATAATATAAAACACAGTAAAGGATTAAAATCTTTTTAAAAAGCCAAGCTGACAGTTTTGTTGATTAACGCTTTCGCAACTCTAAATTGGTTGGATGGTTGGATCCACGGAGGAAGAGATCTTGGATTGAAAATAATTTTATCTAAAAAATGTTGCAAGATTGTAAGGCCAGATTAAAATGAATTTTTAACACAAAGTTCATTATTTTCTTTCAGTTTTGCCACGCAGTCTTCATGAAATTCGGTCTTGGCAGGGCTTCGCTTTTTTTGCCAGATTCCCATCTGAAAATGCCAGGCGGCTAGATATAGCGGTTAGCATATCTCTGATTGGCTCTTCAGATCAAGTTTTTCTGACAGGAAAGATGTGATGTTTGCATATCTAACGGTAAGCTTAAAAAGTCACGTGACGTGACGATGTTTGTATATCTAACGGTAAATCAAGTCGTTAAGTTTAAAGTGGTTTAACCTTTAAAAAAGCGTCGTTCGTAAACGGATTTTATTGATATTGAAAAAAGTTTTGTGAAATTTCTTCGTTCAAAATTTTAGTGCATTGGCACAACCATAAAATTGATCTTTTGAGGCTTCCGTTTATTAAAAAGGAGTCACCTCGTTTATGTGGAGATATTCAACAAAATCTGTTACCAAACAATTTGATGTTGACTCAAATAAAGACTGAATTTGAAACGGCACAGAATAGCTCTTAATTTAATCAGAAGATGTGCAAATATAAGAGATATAACATTACATAATGATCATTTTCTCATTTATTGCTGAGAGACAAGTCCTATATTAACAACTCAATACATGTATCAAGTGATTTTAGTTGTAGCGTGCGTATTATAACTAATTATTATCAAACTTGTTAATCTAAAATGTTTCTGGCTTTCACTCACGATGATACTATTATTATTTATAATAATAATGCGAATTTTAGCAATATCGGAAGCTAATATAAGATTGTGAACATTTTTTTGCATATTTCATGTGTTTGTAATTAATAAAATGTATTTGTTTATATTTTTGCTTTGCTTATTGTTTGTTGCTTTTTTGTAATATTAAACTGTTTTAAATCTTAATCTGGAATGATTGCAGACTGTAAAGTATTTCTATTTATTTTAAGGTGAGAGTATCGGAGAAATTTGTAAAACATGATAAAAGTACCTATTGTTTCTAATTTTCACATAAACAAAGAAAATAGAAGCTGCTGTTGGTGAGCCAAACCTAATAGTAATAATAATATATATAAAATTTGTGTTGTTTTGTAATGGTTATATATATATATATATATATACTTTTTATTTTTCGTTCACCAATAGCTCAATCTTTTTTTTTATTTTCTCTCTCTCTCTCTCCCTGACAAGTTTTGTGCTTAGTTAACATAAAAGTATCTATTTATTGTATGCTAAACCTCAAAATTTTCCTTTTAGAAATTTAAATATCCTTTGCCAAATATTTTAAATAGCTGTGTAAAGATTAAATAAGAACTCAGCATTGATTTTTATATTTATTAACATTAAGAAATTAATTGTTGGTCTTTATTTAAATAATTGTTGGTACAGATGTCATATTCGCCCCATATTGGTACGATTTTTTTCGGTTGCCAATTTGGCGAAAACATCATCAACAGCATAAACAACATAATCCGGGTTACCACATCAAACAAAATAATGACACTTTGACGCAAGTTAAGTACCTGTTGCCTATATGATATTGGCAACAGAAAAAAATCGTGCCAATATGGGGCGAATATGACATCTGTTCCTAATTGTTTTACTTTAAATTCTATTATATAAATTGTAACTGTTTCTAGATGAGAGATTACATTTATTGCGTGAGTAATCAATCATTCTTCAGCACAAATATATTTTTGAAAGAATAAATGGTATACTTGCATATCCAGAGCAGATAGATAGATTGCCAAAAAGGTTTGTCAATCATAATCAAAATAGTAATTTAATATACAAATCATTGTTAAAAATGATAAATAATATAAAAGCAAACTGATATGATACAAAATAACAATTTAGTATACATTTATTAAATAGGTATATAGCACCAATTTGATGGCTTTTAGCAATAAACTATATTAATGATGGTAATTTTTATTTCCAGTGGTTTGTTATGCTCACAAGAATGAATATAATATAAATATACTTAGTATAGTAGACTCCCTCAAATCCGCACATCATCACAGATGTAAACAATGAAACTTCCAGTTCAGATTGACGAGCAAAATTACACAATTGTTCAGTTTTACATCATTACGCATGTATTTTAATATGTAATTCTCGGTAATATGACTGAACTCATGGTTTTTCATGAAGCAAGTATAAATTTGTGAAAAAAATGAAGATATCGCTGCCATCACTGGTAATTATAATCTTTTTACTGAATATATTTATATATCAATCAAGCATTTTTGGTTATTAGGACTGGTTAAACCTGAAATAAAACTCCCTTACTTTATGATATTGATGTGAATTAATAGGTTACCTTTATGAGGCAAGTTTCATTGAATAATTCAAGGAAAATGTATCTCATATTTATTAAGCATATTTAATTATACATTAATTATTTATTTGACCTTTACTTTTAATAAGTTAATCAATTTTAAAATTATCTTACTTTTTATCATTTTAGTTTATTACTTAAGTATTTCAATATTTTACTATGTTGCAAGCATTCATTATAATTTTAATTGCATTATTACATTCAAATTATTGTTTAAAAATTGTAAACAAAGCAATGACTGGAAATTCACAAAATTCTAAAATCCGCACAACCTGTGGTTCCAAGCTGTGCGGATTTGAGGGAGTCTATTGTATATCAATGATATATCTATGCTATATCATATGATATAGTTATACGCATTTATTTAAATATTTCTGCCATTACCTTTAATATGGCAACTCTATAATATTAACTGTGCATTCAAATGTTGAAAGTAAATAAAGTAATAGTGAATTAATATGTTTGCCACCAGTGTTGGCACAGTGAATATGACCTGGCCTGGATAATATGTAAGTACCAAATAAATTTTTTAACAGATAGAATTTCTTAAATTTACTGTAATTCAAATAAATATTTTTATGTAATCATTTTAAATCATAAAAACAAAAGTAGATTATTTATAATAAGTAGGTATTTGAAATAAGATTAAAGCTGGAGAAGAAAATTTAAAAACTGTTGCCATTAATTTTTTTTTTTTTTTTTTTTTTTTTTACAGAATTAAACTTTTTGTTTATATTCATATGAGGATGTAAGTTTCAAAAGTCGCCTTATCCAGAAAATCAAATTTTGGGAAATAGCGAAAAACCTCTTGACTGCATCCATTGGCTTTTATTGTAAACCAAGATTTTACAATGGCAGAAATAGATGATGAAACTAGTTTTCTTTTTTTTTTTTTTTTTTTTTCAAGATTGATAGAGAAAACTTGATTTTTTAAATTTTAGATAAAGCAAGTTTTGAAACTCACGTCCTCATATGTACAATATACAAATTACAGGCACTTGCAAATTAGTAGTACTCTACTATGTTTCTCTTTATTTAAATAATAAAAACTTTGAGAAAAATTAAGTTTATTCCTCTGCCCGGTAGCAGAAAGTTCGAGATAGGCGTCACAGATTTTCTTTTCTCATTTGCAGAATATATTTCTATTGAACCTTTATTTCGCTTTATATTATGTTTAGCTCTTTATTACTTAATACAAAAACTTAAGATTATTATTAGTAAAATTAATAAAATGCATAATAACAAAGGTAAGTGATCGCTTGATTAATTAATGCTTCAATTCTAAAATATTTTACTGGCAGATTATCTTCTGTCCTTGAAGTATCTGTTGCAGACACTTGGAGAATTTTTTGCTACAGGGTTCTTCTGATGATGGATGGCAAATAAGATCTTGATGGATAAATTATTCTACTATTTTTAAAATCTATTTTCAAAGGTTCTCTGTTATATAGTCTGGCCAGAGCTGTAGTTTTCTTGCTGTATTTGATGTCTGCTATATGTTCTATGATCCTAGTTTTAAAAACGAAATAAGTAAGATATATAACATCGCAAGAAGCAATGGCTATAAAGAAAGCACAATAAATAAATTAATTAAGCGTTTATAGAATAAAAAGAAAAGTAATTTCAAAATACAAAAATCCAAGGTTGCAAAACCATCTGCAAAATTAAAAAAACATAATGTGTAAGAAAATAGGCACAAATCAATTGTCAGGGGTATATGAAATACCTTTCACCAAAGAAGATGGAACAGTGCAATTTTATGTAGGAATGAGAAATAGAAAGCTCAAAACTAGGATAAAAGAACTTATAGCAGACATCAACTACAGCTCTGGCCAGACTATATAACAGAGGACCTTTGAAAATAGTAGAATATTACTGTTGAGTCGGCAGTTTTTAATGAGCACATGAAAAGCATCTTCAAAGTTTAGTCATATATGCATTCGTTGCTTTATAAATTGCTCTCATGTCTTGAGTTTGTCTCATGACTAGTGTTGCCTGGTCCACTGTCACAAAAAGTGGGATAGTGGCTCCTAAATTGGCACATAAAAATTCAGTAAACCCTATAAAAACTGTACCTGTCTGTAATGGAAAATAATCATGTTCCTTATAGAAGGAAAATTAAACAAATATACCTTTCTTTGGTCACTTAAAATTTCATCTGGAACATTTTACTCTGTTAAATAAACACAATAATCTTATACAGTCGGACCTTGTTATCCAGACACCCGGTTTTCATGTCACTCCACTTATCACGACAGTTTTTCAAAGTCCAGATTTTCTGTATATGATTTTATTGTAAATAAACTCCGGATTTTGCGTTGTTGAATAATTTTCAACTCCGGATATCCCAACGGTTTAGTAAAATTGTCCATTTTTCATAACCCATCTTATAAGAACGGAAATTAAGCAGTAAGAAATGGCTTAGCCAAACTTTTCACAAAGTGTCTAAAATACCCATTGAGATAAAAGAATTTTTTTTTCAATCTTTTATCTGAATAAATAAAACCACACACTATGAATGACCCACTTAAGCTCCAGATAGACCAGTATCAGTCTACTTGCGGTCTTTTTGTTCTTGTCAGGCGGCGCTTTCTTGTGGTTACACGCTGTTTTTCATTCGACTAAAACCGAAGCATTGCATTGAAACGATCGGGAATTATTTAACATCCATTTCTGTAACAACGAATATCGATTACAATTCAATGTATAATATTGAAAAAAGAATTGTAGGAAGCACATCTAGAGATAAGCAAACTTTAATTCATCAGTATTACATAGGTTCCGTTTTAACAAGTTCTGTTAATCAAAATGCATTGGTTTTATATATATCTATAAAAACAAAATGGCTAGGGGCTAGATTTTAGCAAATAGATTTGTACACTATTCCTTTCAGAAGAACCATAAAAATGTTCCTTTATAGACAGGATTATTTAGTTTCACCTATGTTACCCTAGGCTTGGGGGTTTGTCCTAACCATATGCCACAAAACGGGTTCCCAGGACAAACCTAACGAATAGCATGGTACTAAAAGGAATTTAGAAGAATTTATGCATCATGAAAAATCGGGACATTTGGTGTCCTGTGCAGGGGATTCCACGGAATAGGTCTTTGAACACCTGATAACACTAGTCATGACTGGTAATTATAAATAGTAAAGTTCATAGCAATAAATAAAGTGTCTCTCATTTGAGCCGATGGAGCTCAAATCAATGAATAATGTTGAAATTTTCCGAAAGAATGAACAACATTTTTTTAATACAGATAGTTTCGGTCTGGCCGAATTTTTGGCAATTTTTTCGCCAAAATTCAGATTTTGGGAAGAAAACAAAATCGAATTTTCCCTCAATCTCTTAATTTCAATAACAATATATATTTCCTCATAGTTTCATAATTACGATCAATTTCAATAACGTTTCCTCGTAGTTTCAAGTTTTGTAATTTCATAATTTTTTTTTTCAAAAAAAATTATGGCCATTTTTTCTCCATTCTGACCAGAAAATCAGAGTTCTAACTTTTTGCGACTGCTCTTTCATCTTCACATAACGCTTCAATTATAAAGGCTGTTTCATAATAATGGAAGTGATCAGTCCATCAGAAGAAAATGATCCATTCCAAAGGTATAAGCTCGATTGAAAAAAACTATTTAATACTTTGAGCAAAAAGAAGAGGCTACACCTGCAATTTTCATGACACTATAGAATCATATAGCTGCCAATTTGTATGGTTTTGTTATCTCTAAAATTTAATACAAATTTTTGCCGTATTTAATCGTTGAGAATTGTTAGATTTCGGCGATTGAATTAAGCAAAATTTACTGTTAAGATTTAGGGGTAAGAAAAAAATCTTAGAAATTGGTAGCGTAATACTGCAGCAAAATGGACATTCAGCAAACAAAAAACTATCAAGGGCTTTCTCAAATAAACAATTTCATTCCCCATTTTTCTTAAAAGTAACAGAAATGTTACTAGTACCATAAAAATTAATGAATTAAGTGAAAATTTATATTTAATCTCCTAATTGGTGACGGTTTGTGTAAATCTAGTTTATACCAGTTTTTTGCTTATCCGAGGTGAGCTTAGTCCATATTAACTCTGATAATCGAGACTTTACTGTATAGCAAATTTATGTTTAACCGTAGAAAAAACAATTTAAAAAAATGCATTCAAGATTCTAAGTAATTTGAAAAAAAAAGTTCCAGAGAGCATTTTAAGCTACATATATGAAACTAATAATATTTTTTAACAATTAGACAAACCGGAACCATATTTTTCATACTTTCCCGAACCGGAGCAATATTTGTCACAATTTCATGAACTGGAACATCGTTCCGGTTTGCTCCAGTACATTTCAAGCCCTGGTTCATCGTCAAAATTTTCCTTTCTTTCGCATTTTAAACCTTACTTTTTTCCTGCATGCCTATAATATCGTGAATCGTAATTATCGTTATCCCTTTAATGAATATCATTATAAGCTATTCATTTTGTTATGAATGCTTTAATTTCAAAGTGATGGTAAAAAACATGTATAAAAAATTTACCATCCATAGTTCTTTATATAGTGGGACACACACAAAGTGAAAAAAAAAAAAAATCATGTAAATTCCTAGCACACCAATGAAGTATTTTCAGTGTTTTCCAGTATTGAAAACAAATCACTCTATCTGCATCAGTAGTTAGGGGGAAGTGGGGAGGAATGGGACACTTTTTACAAAAAAAAGATATCTACTTTGACTCAAAAATTTCAATTTATCGAATTCAAAATGAAACATTTTCTATTGTCCTTGAACAATATAGAAACAAAATTTGCGGACACAGTTTCATAATTAAAAAAATTTTAAATTTCAAAATGTGTCCCAAACTAACAGGGAGGTATGGGACAGCTATAAAACTAAGTATGATAAGGCACAAATAGTCTAGTGTCGGCTACATATAATCTAACAAAGATTGTAGGTTGCTAATGTCTATGCTACAATATCAAATCCCAGTATCTGCTTCACTGGAAGGAAAATTCAGAATTGCCAGTCACAGATGATATTAAAAAATAGGGATGCACCGGATATCCGAAGCTCCTTTGCCTGCCGGATTCGGATATCCGGCACTAGATATGTTTTTAGTTATATGATGAATTATTTCTTTATATAACGCCATCTCAGAACAATAACTTACAAACATGTTTCACACATCATTAAAACATTTTAGATGCACTGAAATATAATTTACAAAAACAATATATCTTTGAGTATCAGGGCTGGAAATTCAAGTTTTCCTTAAAAATGCGGGGGAGTTGAACCATTAGAAAGAGAAAAAAAATCTTTAAACCCTGTTATTTTTATGTGAAGAATCACATTTATACAGACATGACAAAATACCATTGAAATAATTTAAATTAACAACTCAAGATAATTATCCAAAATGTTTATTTTTATTAAAACAAAGGAACAGAATCAAGTTTTATATGTACCATGTCTATTTTTCAACTTTCACCATATGTTATTGGCAATTAATAAAAGTTGCTAAATGAATGTCTTAATTTAGATTTTATTCCATTTTGTGTGATTTAGCCTCTTTCACAAGTTACGCTTTTGACAAACAGAACAGAGCAACTTTTATAACTTTAGAAATGATCAGAAATGTATGGTTATGCTCTCTTAAAAAAATTTAGAAAACTTTGCAAAATCTGATGTGCATTAATTTTTAACTTATTTGCATGAATAATGCATATCGGTGATTCTATTGTCAATATCCTACGGTGATTGTATGTCACTTCTAAACAAACTTGTTTCATTATATTCTTAATGGAATTATAGTCAAAACTATAATCCCTGGTATTTTTGTTAATTGAACTATGTTCTATACATTGGAATTTTAAATCCATATCCAAAATTTGAAAAGGAAATAGTCCATTGATTTCTTCTATTACATGATAACAGGATGATTTCAAAAAGTCATGTTCTAATTTCTGTGAATTGCAAGAATCAACTAGTTTGTTATTTCTAAATGTTTTTTTTAAGTTACCAAATTTTTTTTCCTCATGTGCACCACAAGTGTAATCTCATTTTGTTGAGTGCTGACTATTGGCCAATTTGGTAGGGCTCTGTCTCCGGTGGCCATTACTGCCCTTTTAGTTATTTCCTATTTTGAGCACAGGGAAAAAACATCGCAAAATATATAAATCGGTCATAAAAAAAAAAAAAAAAAAAAAAAAATATCGCCGATTTCGTCAATCATAGTGAAAATAAATAAAAAATTTTGTCGACCTGTCGCAAGAAGAAAACTGAAGCTCATAGGAAATCGGCAGCGGGAAAATATCACAAAATTCGTCAATCGATCATGGAAAAATATCGTGAAATTTGCCAGTCCGTCACGAGCAAATATCATGAAATTCCTCAGCCGGTCGCAGAGAAAAAACGCGAAAATTTTCAATCGTATGCAGAAAAACAATCGTTACTTTCATCAGTATGTCGCAAGAAGAAACAGGGAAATTTGCCAATCGGTCACAGAATAAAATTGCCAAATTTATCAATTGATCATGAGAAAAAAAATTATGAAATTCACCAGAAAAAATCGTGAAATTCGTCAGTCGGTCGTGGAGAAAAAGCGCAAAATTTTTCAGTCAGATGCAGAAAAACAACCATGAATTTTGTTAATCTGTCGTAAGAAGAAACTGTGAAATCTGCCAATCGATATTAGAAAATATCACGAAATTTGTCAGTCGGTCCTGAGACTTGATCGTCGTTTTACAAAGAAACATTTTCAGAAAATGATTTTTTGGAAACAGAAGCCGACCGCGCACAATAGGGCACAATAATAATCTTTAGGGCACGAATCCTGCCATCCCGTCTCGAAATTCAAGCCCTGTAATGTATATTAATAATATTGCATAAAAAATGTAATTTAAACATTAAAATATTCTGTTTATTTGTACAATGAAATGCTGATAATTGCTACTGGATTTGGATATGGGATTGACTATATTGCTAATTGCTAATAATTAATTAATTTGTACAATGAAATGCAGATAATTTGTACAACAAATTTTAACCATATGCGTGTAATTGTAGAGTATTTTCACAAAGAAATACTACATACTTTCTTTTTATAATTTAAACATAAAATATCTACTAATGTACCCATAATTAAAGAGTTATTTTCTCCAAACATAGGTTTAGTTGATGCCTTTTTTCTGTTGTAATTATTTAATATTGTTTTTGCTTTTAGTCACATTTAGTTTTATTTTAAGTTAAATTATTTTGATATTTATAAGTAAAAAGAAAATTACTTTTAATTTTAAATATTTATAAGGAAGTTACAAAAATAAATAGTTGGATTTGCTAATCCCAAAACTTTCTTCTATCTCATACATCTTAATATTTCAAACAGTAGTTCCAAATGTTAATACTTCAATATTATACCAACTTTGATTTTGATCTAAAATTTCTGCTCCAGTCAATTAATCAGAATAAGTTAATCTCGATCATGATATTTATTAAAATCAATAATTTTTTCATTATTCTGTTGTACATCAGCTGTTTGTGAATATCCAGCTTAGCAGGATGCGAAGTTCCCTTCGCTTTATGAGCCGCCAATATACAATACAAAAAAAATTGCGAAAAATCGAAAAAATTTTACAAAAATTTGTTACAGTGCCACCTTCTGGTGGAATATTTCCAAATTCAAGGAGAAACTGCTGGCCATAGCCAAAAATATACACACAAAATTGGTTTAATTCTATACTTAGCTTCATACACTTTTCAATGGTAAAATAATGAAAATAACACAAAAATCCGTATTATTGCACCCCCCTTTCAGCAGAATATTTTCAAATTGAAGGAGGACCTGCCGGCCATAGCCAAAAACATACCTTCCAAAAATTGGTTCAATTCAATGCATAACTTCACACATTTTTCGATGGTACAAGAATATAAGTGGCACAAAAATCGCTATTACAGCGCCCCATTCTGGCAGAATACTTCCAATTTAAAGGAGAACCTGCTGGACATAGCCAAAAAAAAAAAAAAATACAAAAAATGTTGTTCAATTATATGGATAACTTCATACACTTTTCGATGGTACAATAATGAAAATGGCACAAAAATCGCGATTACAGTGCCCCCCTTCCAGTGGAATGTTTCCATATTGAAGGAATACTGGAAGGAACGCCTGGCTATAACCAAAGACATTCACAAAAAATTTGGTTCAATTCTATGCATAATTTCATTCACTTTTTGATGATACGATGGCGACACACGGACAAACATTTTGTATAAACATGTTTTGGGATATCTGACCCCTAAAACATCTAAATCTGTCGAAAACCGGAAATCGAAAAAAAAAAAATTCTATTAAATACTTTCTTCTAAAAATAGGCCTGTTTAATTGTTAAACTTAAAGAAAGAAAATGAATAAAGTCATACTTTAATAAACAACTTCAAATTTTGTTTTACATTCTGAAAGTAAAGGTACAATTTTCTAAAAGAAGTAAACGTAAATTCTTAAATTTATTATAAAGAGTTCAAATATCAATGTTAGGAAAGCTGGCAATTCTTTAAACTTTTGAGAATTACCTTTTACTCATGAATAGTGAACTTACTTTCATATTTTGCATTGTAAACAAAATTGTTCGGCATTGTTTCGGGTCAAACGATTTCTGTTATCCTTATACATTCGCTTCGCTGCACTCTGCCGGATATCCGAAAGAGAAGTCGGATATCCAGTGATTGTGATTCGGATATCCGACGGTATTTCGGATATTGAAAAATCAGCCGGATATCCGTTGCATCCCTATTAAAAAATTATCAGTTCAATTTATTTACTTTTTTAAGTAAATTAATATATTATCCTCTAAAAATATTTCTGAATTAGCAACTTGCATTCCTTTTATTAAAAAGAAGGAATTGGACTTGTCCCATTCCTCCCACTACCTTCTTTTATGTTAAACTTCTTGTATAAACAAAAATGCTGCTTTTAGGCTTAGTTTAAATTATGGATTACTATGGAAAATGTTAAAAAGTGCGAGTCTGGAATTTACAATTAAAAGTAACCTATAGATAAGAGTGTGTGTCCATGTGGCCTAAGTCAATCTATGGTTCTTTATCTCAGAACCTTGTCAATATATTTATTTTATTTACATATATATAAAAAAAAAGTATAAAAATTACAAACTGCATCAAAAAATGATGGGGTTAAACATACAATAAAAATACAGGAAAAAGAATATAGCATGGCTGCCAATGTCAGCCCCACAAATCCTGGGGAACAAGTCTAGTATGCTTAGAATAAATATTTTGGGAATATGAGGTGGTCTCACTAACAATAATGCATCTCATAATTTTCGCATACTTGTCGGAGCACAGTCTTCTAACTATTCGATCATTCTTGGGATACCAGGGAGCCAACAACAATAGCTTCGACCTTAGCAATGCAGTTGGTAATAGAAAGTTCAATAGCGAGGTCCTTGTACTTCTCTTCTTTTTTATTTCTTGCCTCAGATAAGGTCTCAAGTCCATTTTCAAAAGGAACAGTAATATCAAGTACAATAATGTCCTTATTCTTTTGAAGGACAAGGTCAGGTCAAAGATTGGCAGTCCCGACAACTTGATCTTCACCAATGACAAACCACCTACCCATAGCAGCTTTCTTGATCCTAGCAACCACAGCATTGTGCCCTTTTTTTATAGAGTATGATTAAATGCATTTAACTTGTTGAATGTAATGACATATTTATATTTCGTGAGGTGAGATTTTACAGTAGTTAAGGTGTGCAGAAAATAGGGAAACAAATAATCATTCTATTTTAATAAAAATGAGTACAAACAGAGAAAATAAGAAAATCTATTCAAAAGTTATCATAAATATACATTTATCTACATCAGATGAATCTCACATCTCTATTGAAGTTAATAAAAAAAAGATATTTTTTGGTTAGCCAGGCGCCAGTGTTATATATACACATATATGTATACATATCTATGTGTGTGTACATATAACACTGGCGCCCAGCTAACCGAAACATGCAAAAAAAATTATGTGGCCTGCAGCCTGTGGCCAGATTAGTAACCTCAAAACCTTGAGCATCCTTCCACACCCCCAAAATAAATTGAGAAAGATCCACTCATGTAGGGGAGAGGGGGGCACCTTTGAACATTTTTTTTTAAAAATCCACATATTTCTTACTTGAATTATATTTATTGAATTTTAAATATTTCGTGAGAGAAAGAATGTAATTCTGATATGAAATAAAAGATTACAGTTTTTCAGATAAATTAAATATGTTGTGAGGCTTTAAAAAGCTGAAAGTTTTCTGTTCAAACCTGCCCCATGTAGGGGTGCCTTTGAACAAATAAACAAAATATGAAAATATTGTAAGTTTTTATTAAAAACTGTATCTTTCCAAAATATAAAATAATAAGAGTAAAATTACACAATTACATTTAACTGAAATTACTAGTATTTTTTTTATTATTTAACCAAATTTGTATCCATCAAAGCACATTATTGAGACAGAACGGAGTATCCCCCATTTATGTTTAATTGTGGCAACTTTTTTATATAATATTCTTAAAATCAACCAAATTGATATCTGATGCCTCTGTAAAATATATCGTATGTTCTTTTTTACGAAGAAACCTGATATTAAGCAATTTAATGTGACCAATGTAATGAAGAGTTCTTTTTGCATGAAATTGAACTAAAATGAAATCATTTACATTCAAATTGTTATAGAAAATGGATAAAACCCTGTTTTATGAAATCCAGAAATAATGTTCACCATTGTAAATGAAACAGTATAGGGTTTGTTAGGTAGGGTTTGTAAATCATGAATTATTGTTGTGTGACCTGAATTTGCCTGCAGTTGAAGCCCTGCATGAGTACATCTTTCATATTAAGTATAACAACACTTAATTAATCTCTTAAATTCCATGTTTAAAAAAAAATTAAACAATAATAATATCTAGATACATATATACTGTATCTTTCATAGTTTTAATGGTGTTCAATGGTGCCCCAACTTTTCCGTTCAATGGTGGCCCATCACATGGAGTTTAGCATTACAATTATTTACTCAATTAGGTTTGAGAATTTGAATAAAACAAACCTTATAAGTTAAAGCTAACATCTCTATTTAGGTATTAAATAGTAAATTATAATTTTAAGGATACAAGATTATCAACAAAAAGCTTACAACTTTATTTTGATAAGTTTAGATTCAAGAAAGCAAAATATACATATCTTGCTTAGACAGTAGTGTCCATGCAAATTAGTAAAGCTTTGTATTCTTGTTACATTGAAGCAGTAGTACTGTGCTGCCATATATATTTAAAAAATATAATTTATTTAAGGGAAAATATTTACAGTGTTCAAAGGTGCCCCCAGTTTAAAGGTACCCCCTCTCCCCTACTTAAAAGTAAGGCATTATAAGTTAAAATCTCTCTCTTGGAAAAAAAAAAAATTCTGGCTATGGCCAAAAAATTATAGAATACCAAGATGTTTGCAGTATAAGAATTATTTTAATATAAAAAACAGAAATTTAATCTTACAAATTAAATTAATTTATTTCAGATTGATAAGATATTTTAGATTCAACAATTGCCAATTCAAACACTTTAATATAACGGTCTGGTGTAGAAAAGATGAAAGTCCTCGCTTTAAGAAAATCTCATTCAAGCACATTGCATTTACATGTATTTTTAACATGTTCGTAATGATGATTATTTTTTTTTTTTTTTTTACACAATTACAGATTTCATGTTAACATTAATGCTTTGTGCTATAAAGTAAAGTGCCCTAAAGCTGACATCTTTAAATAAAACAAATATTTAAAGCATTACCAATTTTCTAAAATAATTTAGAATGATTTTTTTTTCTTGAATGGCAGCACTTTTTAAACCCAAGATATCTCACGAGCCGTTAATTCCCAAATTGGCTCATCCGATCTCAGTAATCTGATCCTTCGGTAACATTAATATTTTGGATTACTTTACTGTGATTTTGATCAAATTTAACAAAATAAATCAATTTAAGTCATTATAATTGCATTCTATTTTACATTACACTACTTCATAAGAAAATAAATATAATTTTCTACTATATAAATATCAGTTTTAGCCAATCAGATTGCTGGGCTCGGTTGAGCCAATTTGGGAATTAACGGCTCGTAGATATCTCGGATTTGAAAAATAGGTAATGCTTTAAATATTTGTTTTATTTTAAGATGTCAGCTTTAGGGCACTTTACCTTATGACAGGTGAAAATAATTCAAATTTAAATACATAAAACTTGAATGAGATTTATTGTTTTATAATAAATAATGATACAATTATATAAGCAAAATCACTTAGGGGAGACCGGGGTACAGTGGACAACTTTTGCAGTTAACATTTTTTTTTCTCTTTAACGGTGAGAGCAATCTACCTGAAAATATTTTTGAATATTCTTTAAACCTTTCTACATGCCGCATAATTTTCGCAGTAGTTCCCATACATTTTTCAAAAAAAAAAAAAAAAAAAAAAAATATATACACCCGTAAAGTGGACCAGTGTGCCCCGGAAGCGGGGACCACTGTGGCACAGTGGTCCACTATTAGTTATTGTCTAAAATACAATATACAATACAATACTATTTATAATTAATCTAATTCTTTTTTATTTCTCCTTTACCTCCAAAACAATATAATAATACAAATTTGCAAATAGCATTTTGAAACAAAAAACTAAAGAATTATCATAAAAATTACTATATTTTGAACATAACAATATAAGATACTGGAGTGATTGCAAATAAGTTATTAATTAAGTACAAAAAAATAAGCAAACATTAAGACAAATATGATGATGAAAAATTTATTAGAGGCTCAAAATAGTCAGGATAAAATAGTTCATTATGAGCTAACCATGTGCTCTGAAGCTATAAATAACCAATCCAGTGAGGTCATCTATTACTTAGTAGGCTACAGTTATATTTTTCACAGGCAATAAATACAAAACAAAATATTTCTTACTATGTTAACTCTATAATGCATGATTTTCATTTCTCTCCTTCTCTCTCCCCCCCCTCCCCCCCCCCAAAAAAAACAACTGCTATATTGAACAATAAAACTTATTTTAAAAATCACACGTGAACTGATATCCATAGTTTAGGAGAAAACAAAAGTGTCAGATGGCTATATTATACTCTGAACAACATATAATATGAAATTTAAAATGTGCCAAATGGCTACCGCTACGCTATGCATTGTAGGATTAAATAAATTGTCATTTTTCTTTGTTTACTTTATTTTATAGTTAAATAACTATTTTAAAACAATATTTCTTTATAGAGAATAAGCAATTACTAAATATTTTGAAAATTCTTCATTACAGGAGCAGTATTCACTGCGGACCACTGTGCCTTATGTTGAAGTTCAATACATGCTCGTAAAAATATTATTTAAAGTTTTCTTTTAAGCTTATAAACTTTTTAATTAAATAAAGACCAGTGTCTTACCTTTTCAAAAAAGTTGTTTTTCTTATTTATCCATAACCTTTAATTACTCAATAAAGAAAAGTATGATGATAAAAAATTTTACTTTTAGGAGCTCAAAACATCCAGTCAGGATAAAAGGGTTCATTTTGAGCTAACGATGTGTTCTAAAGGCTATAAGTAATCAATCCAGTGCTGTTATCAATTAGTCTAAAAGAAAAGCTTTAAAAATAAGTAAAATATAAGGGGTGGTCCACTGTACCCTGCTCTCCCCTATATCATTAAAATTAAAATATGTAAAGCTAAAAATGATAACAGTACTACACTAATGGGCACAGATGTCACATATGCACCACGTTGGCTTGATTTTTTTTCTGACACAATGTCACATACGCACCGGGGTACTTAACTGGCACCAAAGTGTCATTATTTTGCTTTGTATGATAACCCAGATGTTGTTGTTTATTTACTTTTATTTTCTTTCTAAAATTACATAAATTGTTTTGCTCTATAGTTATTAATTAAACTTTTTTTATTTATTGTTATTCCCTTTTTAAATATATATATGTAACTGGTATTCGAAAAAGAGGTTTTTGCCAAATTGGCTCAGAAAAAAATCACGCCATTGTGGTGCATATATGACATCTGTGCCGACTAATGATCTTTTAAAAACTTTTTATACTAATTTCATATACTACACAAAAGTGATGACATTCTCAAAATCAATAATGATAAAATGATACTTCTTAGTTATCCCGTCGACCAATTTTGCCAAATTATACAAATTGGCATAATTTTTATTTTAAATAACGAAAGAACAAATAAATTAGTAAATCACTGATAAAAATACAAATAAAACGTCAAATTAATGGTTTTATTGGCCCTTATTGGCATTTAATCTTACAATTTGGCGACAGGATAACTAAGAAGTACCGATAAAATACTATTTTTACAAAATATATATTTTAAATCACATTGCCTATTTTTAAAACAGATTTTAGTATTGTAATAAAGCTATAACAATTATTCAAAACTTATCTAAATTGAATGTGTTTATTAAACTATACACTCACTCAGTAGATAGCACAAAGCTTTGTTCAATAAATATTGCTATTAAAATAACAACACGTTAATGAGAAATCTATTTATTATTTGGAAATTGGATATGGTTGAAATTCTTAGGCCATGAGGCTAGCGACTCTATCTCTAATCAGCTATTACCACATCAAAATTGATAACAAAATTAGTTTATTTTGTTAAAAGTATACTTGCACCCCCTCTCTCCCCCCCCCCCCAAAAAAACAGGAAAGTTATGCATGACAATTAAATGATTTAAAAAATGTAGTAATGATTAAAATACCCCCCCCCCCCCCAAAAAAAAAAACCAAAAAAAAAAAAAAACAGGAAAGTTATGCATGACAATTAAATGATTTAAAAAATCTAGTAATGATTAAAATACGTTACTGGATTAATCCAGGGCCATAATAAATCAGAGGACCTTTAAAATTTTTGCCTGGGATTAATTAATGTCTTATCCCTTTTTCTACCTAATAATAAATAAATAATCCATTTGATAATAAACAGATACAGACATAAACAGAGGGCAAGTGCACCTGCCATAGAACCCTTGATTAAAAGGTATAATAAATAATAAATTTTTAAAAGTAATGGCACTTATTATTAAGTGATTACAAAGTAAAGAGGGTTTCAAGAAGAAATTGTTAGCAAAGGTTGATAGTATGCTGTCTAATATTTAATACAATGCCTATTTAAAAGTTCCTTTTGATACAACTGTTTTTTTTTTTTGTGTAAATTATTACAAGCATATTCATAACTAACTATAATAGTGTATAATTTAAAAACAAACAGCTTTATTTCATCTTCATGCCTGCACGGCAAACAAGAATTGCCTTTTCACTCCACCTTCGTTTCGTTTCTTTGATCACAATACAAAAAAAAAAAAATCTATCTTTAAACCGCTAGCGCATGCGCGTTGCATGATTTAATCACAACCATTTCTAGACCTTAAAAATCAGTATGGTCACGATATGTGAATCAGAAGAACCAATCAAAACAATGCTAACCGCTATGTTTAGGCGCCTGTGAGGATTGGAAGCGACTCAAGAGTGAAAGGTTCCATTCTCTCATTGGTTGATCAGAAACCAGTCTTGGCTTGCTTCTCATGTATGATTTGGCGATGAAATGCAACCACTTTGAGAAATATCGTACCTAGTTTTAATTCATGCTATTTTGGTGAGAGATTTCTGTGGACGAACTTGTCTAGTGGTTAACGCGCTTGTCTAGCAAGCTCAAGTACGTGGGTTCTAGCCTCCCGGTTACTTTTATATTTTTTATTTGTGTTTTGTTTCGATTTTTATTAAGTTGGTTAATAAAGATTTATCGACTTTTATTATCCGTTCATTTCCAACAATTTTTTTAATTGTCAATTAAATAATTAAATAAAATTTTGATTAAATTAAGTTTTAATTGCTATTAAATAAAATAAAATTTAGTTTTAAATAAAACTGAAATTTAATTTTTATAAAATAAAATTTAGTTTTAAATAAAGTTCAAAATTCATATAAGCTATTTTTTTATGAATTAAAGTGAACATTTATTGTAATTAAATAATAATATCTCCTAAACTTACATACATTATTTTTTTCCCTTATAACTTTAGTATCAGATAAATATTAATTTGGCAAAATTAATTTTTCAAAGTTTTCTTTTAAAATTAATTAGTATTTTTCATACAGAAAAACTTTATTCATTTATTATCAAATGCTTTGCAATTTTTTATTACGTATAAAATAATGTTAATGAAATTAATTTTTAAACTCATATTACTTATAAGCTATTTATTTCAATTTCTTAAAATGAATATTTTTGAAAATATAATGTTATTTCTTACACTTATATAAATATTTTTATTTTTATCTTATATTATTTAACAATATATCTGAATACATAACTATATTCAGTTTATTTTATTTGAAAGTAAAATTTTATTGATTTATGAATTCATATTAATAATATTATTAACTTAGCAAGTAATTAATTATTTAAACCAATTTGTAATTGTTAATTGTTAAATACTTTTTATTAAAATTTCCTAAAAAAATTTTAATTGTTATTATTATTAAAAAATTCTAATAAACTACTTTTCAAAACAATATATATATTAGATATATATTATTTGAAAACTCAGTCAAAAACATAAATTATTTTTATTAAAAAATTATTATAAATTTCCCCTTCACTATTACCACCCTAAATATTTGAAAACTAAATTAAAGCTATAAGTCCAAGTAATCATTAACTAGAAATATTTAATGCGACAAAATACATTATAAAAACTTCTTATAGTTTTTGGTAGTTATTGCTCAGATATTATTGTTTTGGGTTCCAACTTATTTTTCTTCTTTTGGGTGTGTGAAAAAAAAAAAAAAAAAAAAATCTGTCATTATTATTTAATTTATTTTTTCATTATATTTCACTACAAGTGTGAGCTATGATTTATTTTAGCTTGACCTTTTTCATTCACTATCTATGAAACACTTTATTTTTAGATTTTTCTTTTTTTTTTTTTTGCCCTATTTGTTATTTTGCAGCAATAATAAATAGATATTAATATTGCAAATTGCTATAAGGGCAAAGTAGAATTTAGATGATCTAAATCCCTTTCTGACAATTTTGATTATTTGAATACTAGTTTGGCCATTTAATTATTTATATTTACGCGTACAAACTGCCATGAAAAAAAAAATGCATACAATTTGACTGAGTATTTTTATTAATTGTTTTTTATATATTTATTATTTTTTTAAAACACATCAGCTATCAAGGAAGGGGAAGGGGAGTGCTTGAGTTTACTGTTCTTTGCACAGATAACTACAGTCAAAACACATAGGTAATTAAATGCAGTTGCGTAGCCAGGATATTATTTCGGGGGGGGGGGGGGGCGTCTAATCCCCTAAGCTTCTCTCCTCCTGATGCAAAGCTATAAATTAAAAACTATTAATTTTACTTTTCGCATAAATATCAATTTTATACTTTTAAAATATGGGATATGTTTTTTAAGTCTAATTTACATACACCTGTATATACAAAAGGAATAACGTGTAATGTGTAATTTAAAAATAATAAGTCTAAAATATTTAAATTGATTACTTTCTTAAAAGAAAGTCAGTTCTATCAATTTTTTGCAGGGAAAAAAGGATATTTTTAAAAATACCATATCATTGTTTTCCGTGAATCACTTTATATGAAAAATAAATTTAAATTCCTTACATGTCGCAAACAAAATTTAATATGATTGCAACATAATACTTGAAATAATCTCAAGTGACACTTGGCGATTTGCTTTGGTGGTGAAATGAGATGTGCCATCTGATTTGTTAGGAAGAAATGTCTACCACTGCTCAATAATCAGGTCTTGTAACCTTGAGAAGTAAATCACGGGATTCTTGTTTCTTCTCAACCAATGGGAGAATGGAACCTTTCACCCTTGAGTCTCTTCCTGAGGATTTACTACTTTCATCCTTTACAGTTACCGTTAAGGATGCTACTTTACAGTTGTGGTTAAAAAAAGTTGCAAGACAATAGTGTTTAGGGAGCACAGTTAAAATAGATAAAATACGAAGTATAAAAATGGTAAACATGCGTTACTAAGCACTGACCAAGAATTATCCCAGTGACCAGGAATTACCCCACAAATATTGCCTTAGTTTGGTTTGCTCATATAATTTTTTAAATATTGTAGGGGAATTTTATAATCAGTTTTAAAAACTTTGATATGTCGTAATTGAAATAAAATAAAAATAAAATAATTAAAACTTTAAGAATGACACAAATCTTTTATAAAATGTGTGAAAATGAAGATCAATGTTGTTTTACCCAAATTTTAGCAGCAGTTTTGAATATATTTTTCTTTCAATATTAAATTTCAAGTAAACTAATAATTAATGCATACATTGCAAAGCAAAGAATTCAAAGTATTTTCAAATTTTTTACAGTTTGATAAATTGTTATTTTGATAACGAAAATGAAAATGACCAAGAATTACCCCCAGAATCTCAATGACTAGGAATTACCCCAGCTGGACCTACTTAACAAATGAATTTTTTTTATTTACTTATCTATTTGAAACTATCAGTATTATGCATATTTTTGGTTTATTTAAAAAACGCATTAAACGTATTTTTATACCTTAAAGTTAAGTTTTAAACAATAAATTGTGTAGAAATTTTGGCTAGTTTTAATTTAAAAATTAAATATAACTTTGCAGTTTATTCAACTGAGTGTAAAAGTGCACATTCTGGGATTTTAATCCAGAAAATGGCATAAGCCGCCAACACTCTTCCAAATAGACCATCCCCGACAAATCCAGCTGAGACGCATTTCACTCATACAACCCTCTGACGATGGCATCTGGTGTATTAGCAGAAGCAATTCAGTAGCAAAAACCACAGATAAAGGAACTCCAATAAATGTTGGAGGTCTTGTACACATACACTTGTACCTTGTCTTTTACACTTGTACCTTGGACATAGTGGAGATCTGTTGTGTTTTCTGATGAAAAAGAAACACAACAGATCTCCACTCCGCCCACCAATGAGCTCTGGCTTGACACGAATGGCTTCGCAAACGGCAATGGCTTGGAGTCAGTAGAATGCACGCTACAGGGCACCTGGCTCGGAGCTGTCCTTGAAGTAACCGATTTCTAACAGTTCATTGTGTCATTATGGTACCAACTGCAGCTCAAATTTCTGCCACAGACGCAGTACGATGCGCCACAGTCGTACGCCGAATACGGCGATCTTCCCTCTCAGGGGTGCCACGTGGCTGCCTGGAACCCGGTCTTCTTGAGGCAGTACCATCCCTTGACCACTGCCTCCAGCAATCATGCACAGTGGATACATTTCAGCCAAGTCTTTCTGCAATATCACAGAAAGAAAATTCACCTTTTTGTAGCCCAATTATGCGACCTCGTTCCAACTCGGTGAGCTGTTGACAGTGGCTTCTTCGTCTTGTTAAAGGCATTCTTGGCTAACATAAACTCAATGCGTCACATTTCGAAGCTAAATAACGCCTACGAACTTTACAGCACACATTTAAAGTAAACCTGATCTGCAAGTTCTGAGTGGCGCTACTAGCGCCATACTTATGCGCGAAGCGCGAAATTTCAATCGATGTCACCTTTCAGATGTATAAACACGCCTACCAAATTTCGTTTATCTAACACAAGTCTTTCTTGGTGTTGGGATTTTTTTTCCCGTCAGTGTATTTTAAATGATATGTCACACATGAACTTCAATAAAAAATAATAAAGCAATATATAATATCAATTTTTTATTTTGTACAGTATTTCACAATATTTTATTGAATGAAGTTTATATAGTTTATAGTACTGGATGTCTATTTTAACACGTATATTTTTTCAGTGCTTGTATCACAGTTAAATTTATTAAAAATTAACTTATTATTATTTATCAATTTCTGACATACATGTAATTACTCAAAAATTTAGAAAACAACTATTTAATATACTATAAAACCCTAACAAATTGATGCCCTTCATTTTATCCCTTTAACATAAATATTTCCAAGTACAATATTTTATGTCATATCTCAAAGTCACATTAAAGTACTGAGCCTAAGCACACATAAAATATGAATTTGTGTATGAAGGTAATACAGAATTCTTGTATTAAGATGATAACTTACAATATTTTAGCATAGGTTTCCATTGAAGGCCACTTTATCATGTTGACCCTGTTTACCTTTTGCTTACGGGGGGATTACCGTAATCCCAAGAAAAAGAGTGTCGAAAAATACGGGGTTGGGATTACCGCCATCCCGAATATTTCTACCCCTCAAAGATGCTTTGCAGGAAATCATTAAGACCGTTTTGCTCAGTAGGGGTTCCGACAGTGTATCGAAGAAGGGAAATTCTATAGGGAAGATATTAATTATTCTAGGGTAATACAGGGAGATCACTTTGTAAAAAAGTAAACATTGTTTATGCAGATGACATAAAATTGTTTCTACCCCGGTTGCTGCAAACTAGTTGAAGATAATTCTAGTTTGTGAGACATGATAGTGACTCTTTTGATATGATAATGAATAGATTATTACCTGCAAATAGTTTTAGTAGTTTAGTATTGCTAATTTTGGTTAGACTTTTGCCCTTAGAATGATAAATGTAGCATTATTATTATTTTTTTACTTTCTTACTAACACACTAGATATTTTAAATTATGTACGTAATTTTATATACAGAACTGGAAAGTTCAAATGTTTATACTTATTACTATTTTAATAAAAAAAACAATACATTTCGTAGCATTTTGTAACAGCATAATTAATCAAACAGAAATTAGTTTTTTCTTTGTAGAGTTAAACAAAAGGGATTACGAAATTTAAGATTGCTCTCAAACCCAAAGGAGCTAGTTTCTGAGGCATTTCCCAATTCATTTTTGTTCGGAAACGTATGGAATTGGCAGATTTTCTTATTCAGAAAGCATGTAATAGAATGGTGCTTTCAGTTTTTTAGTAAAGGCATTTCAGAAAATACTGTCAAAGTTGGAATTTTGAACGGAATTTCCGGACGCGACAGCACGGGAAAGGTGGAAATCTATTGTCGTGTGACAAAAATAATAAATTGATAAGTAATTTATTTGTCAAAAAATGGAAAACTCTATTCGATTCCTAATCCCTTCAAAGTCAGGCCTGCAATTTTATGTAGTCACGTTAAAAAATATTCAGAATATGTGTCAGAAAGTTTCACATTGGAAAACAGCTTTATTTTATGCCCATAGTCAACTAAATAACCATGTTTTATCCCCTGCGTATGCAGTTGTATATTGCCTGTTTCGGAAAATTAACAATTAGTCAAATTCTATGATCATTGCAAATACTTTATTCACCGTCTAATTTAAATTTAATATTTATTTATGCAAACCATAATAAAGATTGCCTTAATGATTCCTTAGTTGTTTTTTAACTGTCACAAAAAAAAGGTGGCGATTCTGAATTTGGCACGCGTGTCTTTTTTTTATGTTTACCGATTACTTCGAAACTACGCGACCTATTCATGTAACTTTTTTTCATTGAAAGACATAGATACCAACTTTTACGCTTTTTTCGTAACACTAAAACTGTATAGAAAATTTTGTTTTATTTAATCATCGTACAAATGTATAATTTAAATAAGGTAAAAACTTCTATTAAATTTTAGTGGTAACAAAAAAGCATAAAAGTTGGCAGCTATGCTGAAAGAGGATACTTTCAAATTGGTCGCGTTTAAATTTCACAAAAATTGCTGCAGGGCTTTTTTAGAAATTCAACAAAATAAAATAAAATAATCACCTTTAAAATATTTCATTTTTAAAGATTTTGATCGAGTGACGTAGCACTATCTGTTTTGCGAGAAAGTCATTACCCGGAGATTTTCCACGCTCTTTATACAGTTATGATTTTCGAATTGCTCAAAGGAAAAAAAAAAACCAATGTTTTAATCGTTAAAAACTTTTATGACGTAAACAATCATTAAAAAATTGTAAAGAGTTTAAATTCACTCAAAATTTCTGCGGTATACTCGTTTAATTTGACCAATTATATTTTTACGGTGTTGAGATTAATACGCTAATAAAGAATGGTTCAAAAATCTGAATTTAATATAAATTGAAGTAATTAATCTCTTTCTCTCTCTCTTTTATTATTCAGCTAAAATCGCTAACTTTTACAGCATCTTCTCAAAATGTTTTGCCTTATTTACGGAAAAATGCAAAATGCTATCCGATTTCTTTGTTTCTAAATAAAGATACCTTGAAATTTCATAAATATAAGCTAAAAAGTGAAATCGTAAATGCGTCAAATCAATAACCAGTTCAGATTTTAGAACAGCTTCTCTCTCTCTCTCTCTTTTTTTTTTTTTTCATATCTTGATTAGAAAGTTCTGAGATAAAAATGGCGAGTCTTCCAATTTCAATATATCCACTGATAATTTCTCAAAGAGAACATCTGCACATTTTAATCATTATGGTACATAATTATATAGAAATGGTAAATACATCTAATCCTATAGGGGTGTTTAAACTGGACATGTCTGATGAGATAAATTGACCCATCTACACCTCTTCCCCATTAGCAGACTTTTCGAAGAAAGTCTTCTCCTTTCACAATTTGCTCTATTTTTTGTTCCTTTATATTTGGTCAGCTTATTTTGGGTATGCTAATATTATGAACTTCCAATTGACAATATTAGACTGTTTTCTTATCCTTTTAATTCTTACTCATACTCCATGTATTTAATGTTTCTTTTTTTAATGTAACCTTTTTCTGTTGACTTGTGTGGCAACAGTGTGATTTGTAGATATCGCAGCTTGTTCCATGGCGAAAGTCAGTTAGCTATATTTTCATTTATTAAAGTAATCTTCGTAATGTTTATTCATATTTATTTTTCTTAATTAAGTTAATTTAATCTTGTTTGTTAATTATCTGCTGAATAATTCAAGTGGTTATGGGACCAGACTTGCATTCCATTGCGCGATAGTTACGGTAACGAGAATTAGGCCTAACCAAAGGAAAAACGTGTTTCAAATTTGAACTGTGTTTGGTTAATTAATTAAGATAAAAATATGGAACTTTTTACGACTGATAAACTTATTGGCTCAGATGGAAATGGATGGTGGAAGGCTTGCTAATGGAAAAAGAAAATGCGTTCGAGATGTGCTCTGGCGAGATCGTACAGCCAGAACCGGTTCCCGACGATGCTGATGCTGCAGATCGGAACAAATATAACAGTGACTTAGCCAGCTTCAATAAAGGCAACAGAGCGGCTCGAGGTATTTTTTCAAGAACTCTAGATAGCAGAATATGCGACCTCGTATCGATGTGCAAAACTGCTAGAGAAATATGGGTGAAACTACACGAACTGTTTGAGCAGAAAAATACCCAAGCTCAATATGCGTGCCAGATGCAGTTCTCATCGTTTGTGCGAGATCCAACAAATTCAATGGCTATGCACATAGCAAAACTAGATCGCCTTGTGTCACGGATGTCCGATTTAGATATCAAACCAAATGACTTTGTAGTAATGAGTAAGCTTCTGGAAACATTATCTAGTGACTTTGAGCCACTTAAAATGGCTTGGTGTGCAAGACCTGAAGAGCAACAGACACTAGTGGAGCTGAAGAAATTACTTGTTGCAGAAGAGCAAAGAAGAATGACAGAATCTTCTAGAGAAACTGAATTAAGTGCCTTATTTGCCAAGTCTAGTTTGGGAAAGGTTCACAATGCTGCAGAAAAGTATGACAAGCATGCAAACAAGCAGGGGAAGCAGTATAAATGCTTCAGATGTGGTAAAAGGGGCCACATGAAACGATACTGTACTGTTAAGAACATTAATAATGTGCATGAGAGAAAACCAAAAGATGAAGTTTTTATTAGTGAATGCCTTGTAGCCAATAGTGATGACACATGGGTCATTGATACAGGAGCCACACAACATATAACCAACAGACATGACGTCTTTCAAAGCTTCACACACTATAAATGCCCAATAGAAGTAAGGTTTGGTAACAGTTCCACAATGAAAGCATATGGTCATGGTAGAATATCTGTGAAAATGTTAGTTAATGGCAGCTGGAAAGACAGTGTAATGGAAAATGTGTTATATGCACCAGATGCTTCGAGAAATTTATTTTCTGTAAGTCAAGCTCTAGACCATGGGTCAAAGTTTAACATGTGTAACGATAAATGTGAATTTGTAAAACTGAAAGGGATTGTTGCTGTGGGAATACGCCAAGGTAACCTATTCAGATTGCTATGCAAAATAATAGTACCTGAGGTAAACAGTGCAACTGACATTGTTGCAGTGCCCACTTCTGAAGCTCAACTTGCTGAATCAAACTCTCTTCAACTCTGGCATGAGAGGCTTGGACATTTGAATAAGCAACATGTGAAAAAGTTTCTTCACACTCAAGGTATAGAAGTGCAAAATGATGGTGAGTTTTGCGAAGCATGTGTGTTAGGAAAACAACATAGACTACCATTTCGAAATCGTCTACAACGAGCTAAGGATGTTGGGGAGGTTATCCATACCGATGTCTGTGGACCAATGGAAAAAGAATCTTTAGGTGGTGCCAATTACTATGTATGTTTTACTGATGATTACTCTAAATTCAGAAAAGTGTATTTTCTCAAGCATAAGTCTGAGGTCCTGTCAAAATTTGAAGAATTTTGTATTTTCTTCAAAAATCAAACACAGAAACCAATCAAGGCAGTTCTTAGTGACGGTGGTTTGGAATATGACAACAAAATGTTGAAAAGTTTGCTTCAGAAAATGGGAGCAGAATTTCGATACAGCACACCCTATACACCTCAACAAAATGGATCTGCTGAATGAAATAATCGAACTCTTGTCGAGTTAGCAAGATCAATCATGATTGCAAAAGATTTACCAAAATTCCTGTGGACTGAAATAGTCAATGCTGTAGTACATATATTGAATCGTGCTGGAACATCAGCAGTTGAACAAAAGTCACCTTATGAAGTTTTTTGTGGTAAAACTCCAAGACTCAATCATCTTCGAATTATTGGCACAGAATGTTTTGTTCATACTCCCAAGCAGAAGTGCAAGAAGTGGAATCCGAAAGGCCGAAAAGGCATTTTAGTTGGCTACTTAGATGATGTGGATGGTTATCGTGTATGGTTCAAAGATACAAGAAAAATCGAGAGAACAAGAGAAGTAGTGTTTTCTCCTGAATCTGTATCAACGTCGACCATTGTTGCAATTGAGACGGAACAGCTTAGCATAGATGAAAGTCCTGCTCTTGACAGTGATGGAACTGAGTTTCATGCAGATGAAACCTCTGAAAATGTGCAGCAAGATAGAAACCTGAGGAATAGGACGCAGTTAAAGGCACCTGAACGTCTTATTGAATGCTGTATTGCAGAACAGATCGAACCAGAACACTACTACCAAGCAGTTAAGTCAGAAAAGGCAAATGAATGGCAAGCTGCAATGGATGAGGAAATCAAATCATTATCAGAAAACGGTACTTGGTATTTGACAGACCTACCAGAAGAAAGACGAGCTATTACAAACAGATGGGTATATAAATTGAAGTGTCATGCTAATGGTGACATTGATCGGTTCAAAGCCAGGCTTGTAGTTAAAGGATTTTCTCAAAGAAAATGTATAGATTATTCAGAAACCTTCAGCCCAGTTAAACGTTTTGAAACTATTCGAGCCTTGATAAGTGTTGCAGCAAATGAAAATTTAAATCTGGTACAGTTTGATGTTAAAACTGCATTCTTATATGGGACATTAGATGAAGAAATCTATATGAAACAGCCCGAAGGATATGATGACAACTCGGGCCGTGTGTGTTGACTAGTTAAAAGCCTCTACGGATTGAAACAGTCACCAAGATGTTGGAACAAGCGATTTAAAGAGTTCCTGGAAAAGTATGGTCTAACAGAGAGCAATGCTGATCCATGTTTGTTTTGCAGTAATGAGAAAGAACAGAAGTTGTTATTAGCATTACATGTTGATGATGGACTTGTTGCTACAACTCCTCAGATCAAGAATCATTTCCTTGAAGAATTGCAGCGCGAGTTTAAGGTAACATACAAAGATGCTGAATATTATCTTGGTGTAGAAATAAAAAGGCTAACAAGTGGGGATATTGCTATTAGTCAACAAAATTATGCTAATAAAGTTTTGGAACGATTCAACATGAAAGATGCTAACCCAGTTTCTACTCCCATAGAAAAGGATAATGTCTCAGGGGAAGATAATGTAGAGATTGATTCTGACAAAGTCCCTTACAGACAAGCTGTAGGCAGCTTGATGTACATGGCTGTTGCTACCCGTCCAGACATTGCCTTTGCTGTGTCATATTGTTCTCAGTTCTTGGATAAAGCTGAACAGAAACATTGGTCAATGGTAAAGCGGATACTAAAGTACATCAAAGGAACACCTAATTTTGCTTTAGTGTTTAAGTCTGGTTTTCGTCCTGGTGTCTTAGAAGCATACAGTGATGCAGATTATGCCAGTGACACAAAAACCAGAAAGTCAGTTTCTGGTATTGCATTTTTATATAGTGCAGGAGCCATTGACTGGGCAAGTCGTCGACAGCAGTGTGTCTCATTAAGTACCACGGAAGCAGAGTATATAGCTGCAAGTGAGGCAACCAAAGAAATGGTTTGGCTGAAACGCCTCTTTGATGACATTGCCCCATTAACATCAACTCCCATTCTGCAAGTTGATAATGCAAGTGCAGTTCGTTTGGCTAAAAATCCTGAGTTCCATCAGCGAACTAAACACGTGGATATCAGATATCATTTTGTAAGAGAAAAGTGTTTAATTGGTAAAATCAGTGTCCAGCACATTGATGGTGAACACCAAATTGCGGATATTTTCACAAAAGCCTTACCTAAAAAACGTTTTGAAATGTTAAGGACTCTCCTGGGTATGGTAAGAGTGCCATAATTGCAAGTTCAAGGGGAAGTGCTAATATTATGAACTTCCAATTGACAATATTAGACTGTTTTCTTATCCTTTTAATTCTTACTCATACTCCATGTATTTAATGTTTCTTTTTTTAATGTAACCTTTTTCTGTTGACTTGTGTGGCAACAGTGTGATTTGTAGATATCGCAGCTTGTTCCATGGCGAAAGTCAGTTAGCTATATTTTCATTTATTAAAGTAATCTTCGTAATGTTTATTCATATTTATTTTTCTTAATTAAGTTAATTTAATCTTGTTTGTTAATTATCTGCTGAATAATTCAAGTGGGTATTTCCTATTTTTGTGTTATTTTCATTGTGTGAAGATAGGAAGAAGCCTAGCCCATTCTGTTGTACACAGATAAATAAGACCAAGGTACACTAAGTTAGATTTCTACATATGTATGTATATAACTTCTAACAGAAAAAAGGGTGTCTGAGAATTATGAATATAATGGAATATTTATGACCACCTCCCTCCTACCTACCCCCTCTCTCCAGACCACTCGCAGAAAAAAAGGAATTCTTATGGATGCTTTGTAAGTGTCAAGAGATTAAAATAGGTTACTGAATTATATTAATTGGTAAAAGTAAAATCGTCTACTGAAGATACTTTTATGCTCATATTTGTCTGACATTGGTGCATGCGAAATTTTCGGTAGAGATTGGACTAAATATTGAAAATTGATCAAAAACTGGTGAAAAGTGTACAGAATTATTATTATTCAAAGGATTAAGAAAGGATCCCCTTCCCGTCTCCTCTCTGCAAATACCAGGGTTAACAACATTTTTACTATTTTAAAGACAAAATGATTTTCTGAACATCAAAGGAACAAAATTTTGTTCCAGTTAGTAAAAAAAGCATTGCGACGGAATAAGTGAATGGTTAAGTGAGCTGAGAGAGTAAATTATTTTTGAGCTCTGAATATAAAAATGGCTTCGATGATCTTGTGTGAATAATTTCACTGAGTTATTTAAAAATAGAACAGTGCTCTTGTAAAAAATAACAAGCAAAATCTTATTTTGTTATATTATTATTATTATATTTGTTATATTATATATATATTATATTTGTATTATTATTTTTATTTTATTTTTTATGAAAAGTCAAATCTTTTTTATTGTCTTAATTCGGTTTACCAAACCTAGGAATATTTTAATTTTCTACTCTCATTTTTTGCACCTTAGAAGTTACAAAATAGAATTTTTTCTTAATATCATTTTACTTAGAATGAATATATTTATATTAAAATTATTATAGAGCAAAAATTTATAGTATGGTATCTATTCTGGGAAAGAAAGGTTCATTTAATCAGAAGAAAGCATATGCTTCAGTCTGAAGAAGAAAGATTCATTACAACGTAGCATTTAATTTCTGTATTTCTCAAAAATACAAAACATGTATTTATCTGTATAAACATTTTTCTGATTTGAAAGCATTTCCGATACAGGAATTAAAAATATTGATTTTTTCAATGAAATTATGTCTGCTGATCAAAGAATTGTTAAAAAAAAGATTATATATATATTTATATTATGCTTAGATTTTTTTAAAATGAAAATAGCTTTCTTCTCTTATAGACCGGGAGTCGGCAGCACAGACAATCACCTCATCGAGTTCACAGGTGAAATTCTAGGATTAGTTAAATCTTGATTCCCATATTAAAACACAATAAATCTGCCAAGCCATATCTTGGTGGAAAACACCGGAAAACCCGATTTTAGCGGCTTACTCGTAGATTTACCATTGTGTATTCCTGCACCCAAATGTATGAAAATATGGAGGACTGGGAGCAGGAAAATACAGTAGTTTAAATCAGAGTTACTCACAAAATTTACAATTTCATTGTGTTACATGTCCATAGCTGGTGTTTAGTAAATACTTGACGCATAAAAACTGACGTAATAAAAAGACCAAAAAACCATAGTAAATTTAGGATTTATGTGTCTGAAGATTTCATAAAAGAAAACCCTTTTCTATCATGATAGAGAAATAAAGAAGAGAGGAATAGAACGCCGTAACGTATGCACTACTTCGCCTTGGGGTCTCCAAGGGCCCGTACCCGGCTCGGCTAAATGTAAGGAACTCGGTGCAGTCTGGTGGATCAAAGACAATTTTTTTAAACAGCCGAAGCCGATTAAAAAAAATAGGGGGGGGGGGGGGCGAGCTAATAAAAAATCGGTCCGATATAAAAATTTAAAAGGATCAAACTAAGGCAATAAAATATGAGCCGGTTGTAGATGACAACATGAGTATGGAAATACAACATGTCTGCATAGATATCGGCATTGGCAGTTGCATTATGGCTGAACCAAGGCTTTATTATTTCAGTAGACTCAGGCCAGGTCAATCCCAGGCTTACATTTTCTTTCTGCGTATTGGGCTTATATGGAAGCATATGATGCTATAATGCGTTCTATGGCTTGCGAATATACAGTAATCTAAAAAATATTGTAATCTATAATGCTAAATTATCCTCTAAATATTTATCCAATATTCCAGAGAAAAATATTTATTGTACTTTAACAAAAATAGGTATTTTCTGTGGAAATTGAGTCGGGTCTGATTTCATTGATTTTTGCGTGGGGTGGGCCTGTTTTCACTGTTGTTAGCATTGGCCGAACCGTAAACCACGAAAATACAAACGGGCCTCGCCCTAGCTGAACTTTTAGTTTTTGCGTCGAGCCGGGCCAAGAGAGTTTTTCTTGGGCCAGGCTCGTGCCGAGAAATTCCGGCCCTTGCAGATCTCTAATTCCGCCGAACTTGTTCTTTGACAAAATTTGCGTCAAAATCGGGGCTCTTATTATGAAGCCTTGAAACAGATTTTTTTTTTAAATAGTGCAAATTTGATGCTTTTTGTGTTTTCCTTTATTCTGACTTTTACACGTCATATTTATATCGTATTACAAGAGATTTGCATGCATCTTATCAATTTTTAAATGATGCCCTTGAAAACGTTTCAGCCTGAAAATCTTTCTCTCTACTGTGTTGATAGCGTTTTCATATTCAGATATTAGCCAATATTTCTTACTTGTAATATTCGACTAATTAATTTACAGATTAAATTATATTTTACTAATTGTCAATAATGGTTGTAGTGATAGTTAAAAATAAAGACCCTACTGGAAACATGAATTCCATTAGATATCACTTTATTATATGTTATTGTATTTTTTGCCGATTCCTTGTATATTAATTTCTAAATTTTTCTTCTCATGATATATATTTTTTTAATCTCTAAAAGAATATTAACAATGATACTTAAAGAAATCAATTTTGTATTATTTACTTATATGCAAATTCAGCGCATTTTTAAATAATGTATTTTTGTATTACCATTCAGTCTGGGCTACTTTGCCTAAAACAAACATTTATTTTTATATTCTAACTTTCGAGAAAACAAATGCTGTTAAAACATTCAATGAACATTCATCAATTTTTCTAATTATTTAAAAAAGAAACCGTTCAATTACTACTAATATAATATGTTTTATTTAATGACACTTGGTTCACAGAAAAAGATAATTTTTATCACATATACCGTTTAAACCTTATCTACAAAACTTCCGACAGGTAAACAACTTTTTTTTAGGGAAACGAAATTCCCTACTCTCACAACTCCTACATGATTATCAGATGTTCGAAATGTTTGCAGCAATGCTCTTATCCTCACCGTGGTGAATAATCAATAAGAAAGGGGGTCAAAAAGGCAAAATTTTTCCCGTAGTGAACGCACTTTTTAGAAATTAGTTTCCCATAAGCTAAACGTTAATCAAGTTTCTCCAGAATGTCAGCTAGTAATTTCAAATCAATAAATCAAAGTAAATATGTTTTTGAGTACAAAGTTAAATTAGTGTCAAAATGAGATATTGATGATTATATTATAAGAGTTAAATCATAATTAACTTTTGTCTGATTTGACAGCTCATACCATGATTATCTCATAAGTAATATATAACAGTTAAATTAGAATTACCTCTGGGTGATGCAAGAGATGAATAATGACAATTTCGCCCTCTGCTGAAAAATGTTCCAAACTTCATAACAAAACTTATGTGCTCAGCTGAAGAGCTCAGACTTTTTCAGAGATTTCAGCTTGCTCTGAAAGATAATTGTATGTGACCCTAGAAAAATATGGTTTCTCAGGGCCTCCGCGAACTCGCGACTCTCTTGTACTACCAATGTGCTAAATAAACAGAGTTCACTGGAGAAGCGATGTCCCGAGTCAATTATTTCATCTATCAGCCATGACTTTTAATTATAACCAACTGCTCCAAGATATTACATATATAAATATATATATATCATTCTAATCTTAGAGCATGCCAGATGGCATATTTTATTCAGAATGATTTTTACATAAAAAAGTGTAGTTGTGCTGACTTATCATTGTTATCTACATTCATTTTAAATCCCATTGTTGCCAATATTGCTTATTGTGACGCGCAGTTGACGATACTGTATTAATTGTTGCATGAATTAAAAAAACTGTTCACGATACAATAACATTTTAAGAACAAACTATAGAGTGTTTTGTACTTTCAGCATCATATCAAAATTTCTTTACGTTTAACTATTAATTCTTTCTAGATATACCATTAAATCGACATACTCATCAATCTATATTTTTAAGAAAAAAAAATGCTTGTGACTTTTCTTAAAATCATCGCACTGAAATATGTCTGATATCATTCGATTAATAATAATGTCTACTAATGAATGTTATGCTTAAATTATGCATAAGGGTCGCCCATATGTAGGAATTTACCAAACTCTAATATTTTCAATGCAAACACAAATTTTGACATCATATTTGGATTCTACAGTAAATTTTATCTTTGGATACCAAATGTTAAGTCATTCGGATTCAATGAAACAGTTTAGGAATCAAGATGGTTTAAAACTTGAAAGTCCTAATACAGTAGACTCCCTCAAATCCGCACATCTTGGAAAAAGAGGTTGTGTGGAATTTAGAAATTCGCAAATTTCTGGTCATTGCTTTATTTACACTTTTTAAACAGTAATTTGAATGCAATAATGCAATCAATATTATAAAGAATCCTTGCAATATAGTAAAATATTAAAACAATTAAGTAAAATAATACACTAAAATGACAAGAAGGAATATAATTAAAAAAATTATTAAATTATTAAACGTAAAGGTCAAGTAAATAATTAATAATGTATAATTAAATCTGCATAATAAAGATAAGATACATTTTCCTTGAATTATTGAATGAAACTTGCCTCATAATGGTACCATATTAATTCACATCAAAATAATAAAGTAAGAAGTTTTATTTCAGGTTTAGCCAGTTTTAATAACCAAAAAATCTTGATTAATTCATAAAAAGATTGTGATTACCAAAGGTGTCAGCAATATATATAGGATATATGTGCCAGTAAAGGACACCCTTCCAGTAATGGACACCCCTTGATGTTTTTGGTTCATAAAAAATAATTAATAAATATTTAGCTTTAATTATTTTTTTTTTATAATTCCTCCTTGCATGTTTTATAAAACTGGGTTATTGTTGACACTTTTAATCAAACCAATCAGGAAGCAGAAAATAATGTTTCAAAGTTTCGCTGTTTTTCTGTGGAAATCTTAGTGAAGAGGGTAAGAGTTGTTTTTATTTAAAAAAAACTCTTATAAAAAAACTATGTTTAATTAATTTATATATTATTTATTTTCTTGCAAAATTTAAATGTTTTTGATTGAGTAGCAATAGAAAACTTAGAATTTTATATACTAACGGCCATTTATAAAATTTCTTTTATTTTTAAGCTTTTAAGAGGGGGTGTCCATTACTGGGATGGTTAATTAGTCATTTTCCAGCAATGGATACCCGATATAGACATTGCTAAAAATGCTATTTCAGTAATGTTTATAGTGCATAAAATATTTTGACTTAACTGCAAACTTAAATAATCAAATTTAATTTTTAAATTATACTTACCAAAATGCAATAACACCAAAACTTTTATAAATAGTTGCTTTTAAGTTTTTTTATGTGATTAATAAAATTTCAATATTTTTTATTATTATTTATTTATTTATATTTTAATGGATATGTACCTTGCATATTTTATAATGTGGCAATCAAACGAACCAAGAAGCAGAGAATATTTTTTAAGAGCACAGTCAAAGAGGGGCTTATAGGGCTTAATCCCCCTCCGTTTAAATAAAATCTCCAGTGGCCAAGAGGTTCTGCTCTCGAAGCTGGTAGACGGGAGGTGCTGCGTTCGAACCCAATCGTGCCTGCCGGCCTAATCGCTCAGCGTTTTCATGGCTTTCTTCGAACTTTGGATTTCCATGCGTGAATACGGGTTAGGTTCCCTTAGAAAAACCCCCATGGTGGTCACTCCCTTCGGGCCTATATCCCTCGTGCAGATAATCGGCAGTCATAAATAACACCAATACACCGTTTAAATAAAAACAATTAAGTTACAGAGCCTATTAAAAATCTATTTTCTGTCTTAAATGTTTCATTATTTACCTCTGACAAAAAAGTAATATTTATGAAAGTTATAGGTAATATTCATGAAACTAGTAAATCTGCAGATCAGTGGCTTCAAACATCAGTTCTACAGTTTTATTTTAAAATTATTTTATTTAGTATTTAAAATATTCAACTCTCAATATCATTTCTTTCATATTTGTAATAGTATTATAAATGATATATCAAGTAGTCTCTGGAAGATTAATTGCTAAAAATAGTGAGACAAAATTAAACACTAATATTAAAAAAAAAAAAAAAATTAATTATTTTTTAAACCCTCCACTGTTTCAGTAATTTGATAGCTGTAATTGCCTAATATTTTAGTATTTTAAACTATCCATCTAAAATAATTAAAGCATTGATCTTCTGATAATTAGAGTAATTGATGAAAACAGTAAATGATTATCACAAATATTTTATTAACTACTGGTATCCTAATTGTTAAATTTATTTGAAAATAACTATTTTGTTTCATTAGTATGTATTCATTAAATTTTGGTTCTAAATACAGTCATAAAAACAATTATATTTATTACTTTTAATGGGGTGTCCATTACTGGACTTTTGGGTGTTTTCATATATTCCTGTTATTTAAAATTAAATTTCGATTCATATTGGGAAATGAGACTATAAGAATGGTTAAATATTGTTTATAGATTAATATAAAATCGGAAAAACTGGAATATAATAATTATAACTATTAATAAAAATATTTTTTTTAAAGAAATTCCTTAAGGGTGTCCATTACTAGCACGTCTACCCTATATATATTTTTTTCAGAAACAAATTGTATTTCCTTCATGAAAAACCATGAGTTCAGTCATACTATAGTGAATTAATTACATATTAAAATACAAACGGAATGATATAAAACTAAAAATTCTGTAATTTTCTCCTTGCATCTGAGCTAAAAGTTTCATTGTTTACACCTGCGATTATGTGCGGATTTCAGGCGTTTGCGCATTTTAGGATTGGGGATTTGAGGGAGTCTACTGTATTTATTTTCACTTTTAATCAATACACAAATTTATTTTCAATTTTAATCATTACAGAGTGCAATGCAGACAATTTTGTAAGCGTAATTCCAAAATCTACTTGGAAAATCAACTGAAATTCTGGATTTGCATATCCAATCATTGAAGAAATCAATTTCCATTCAAAAATTCATATGCTACTAAAGATTTATTTTTGTAGCTTATCCCGTCAAGTAGTTCTTGATTTATGCTTATAAACTACATGCATCGAAATCTATTTTGAGACGATTAAATGTTAATTTAACATTAAGAGTTTCAGAATTTAAACATTCCTAAGCTACTGTACTGATTGGCTTCCCATTTGCCAAATATCCAAAGGTAAAATTTTTCGAAGAATCTAACTGGAATGTGAAAATTTGTAGTATTAAAATTTTTGTACAATTTCAACATGTAGATGGCCCCTTGAGAAACTTTTATTTTTGTATTTATTAATAGGCTTTGTTATTAATCGACTTGTATCAGTGATATTTTGTATGATTATTTTAAGTAGTGTAAAGAATGCTCTTCTTTTTTTTAAATTATATATTAAATCTCCAATAAGTCAATACACTGAAATTCATGCATCTTTGTTCAATGAAATGCCATTAATTATTTATACGTCGTCATTCTTCCAAATAAATTTTTTATTTAATCAAATTTCATTAACTCGCTAGATATCTATTAGAACCTTGATAAGTTGGTTGCCTGCCAAACCAGTCCTTTTATGGAATTAAATATGACTTAAATTTATAGAAATATTTTAAAATTTTAATGTCATCACTCTCATAAATTTGTTTTTATTTAATTGAATATCATTAAATATTTCTGAATTTATACTAAAATCTCCATAAAACACAATCATAAAAAGTTTTTCCCTCTGTGATATAATAACTTTATAGAAATTAAAATTAAAATTTTAATAAGTCGTCATCCTCATAAGTATGTGTGTTTATTCAAACAACTAAAATAAAAGGTTGATAAATATACTTTAGAATTGCGGTAAATCGGCACATTCATAAATGTGTTTTAATTGAATTAGATACTATTAATTTTTCATGAATATATATCACAATTCTATAAGGCATTCCCATCATAAATAAATATTATTACTCAAATAAATATCAATAATTATTTATAAATATACAATAAAAGCATCATGCACATGAATAACCAATTTTAATTATCCTATTTAAACAAATAATTACACGAATGATAAAAAACTTACAAATAACTGTTTGGAGATTATGTGTTTTATGGAAGAATGGGAAAATAATCAAACAAAGGATCTAAATCTTCAGTACATTGCCAAATTCTTGAAAAGAATCTCTCCTTTTCTTTCATATTATTTGCAGTTTTAAGAAAACAAACCAAAACAGAAATGAAATAAAATTTTCTTTTATTTTGAAAAAATATATGGTATATTCTACAGAAAACATTTCTTTTCGAGCATAAAAATTTTAATCAGTAAATTATACCCAAAACAGTTGACATTAATATCCATACTTCAACTTTCACTTCTTTTAAGATTTACATCAGTAATTGTATACTCTTTTCATTTGTTAGTGGTTAATTTATTTTAAAAGGATTTAGGAGGTAATTTACATAATAATATTGTAATAGAGGCTACAAATACACAATTTATTATATAATACCAGGCTTATTGAGTATAGGATAAAAAACTTGAGGTAAATATTTCCAAAACAAAAAAAACCCCTTTTTTATATGAACTAAATCTTATATTTATCACATTCACAAAACAAATGATAATATTAATGAAATAATTGGGTGTAACACATAACAGAGTTATACATATGTATACGTCCGTTCATAAAAAAAAATCACAAATCATTTGTTATCAACTAGATATTTCAACACGTTCACGCTGGTGCGGTGGGTCACACTCGACTGCCTCAGAGTTCTCAAGTCTCTGGCTTTTTTTCACACCACTATTATTTTAGAGAAAATGTTGTTCCTTTAAATCACCCAATTGTTCTAATTAAATAAAACAGCATTTTCTGTATTAAAACACTGGTATCCAAAAAGCCGGAGATTTTGCAGATCGGAGACAGTCGAGTGTGACCTACCGCGCCGGCGTGAACGTGTTAAATATGTTATATTATGTAAAAACCCTAAAACGTTTTTATAGAAATAACCTGTCAAAAAAAAAAAAAAAAAATTCCCCACCCATAATATCACATACCCTACCATGTACACACCTATACAATTTTTTGCTTTTCTCTCAACCAAAAATCATGAGTTTTCTATTAAAATTCTGATCAACAATTGATTCCTGTGTGTAGGGTATTCATTAGAAATAAATGTCACTTCAAAAAGAAATAGATAGCAAACTTGATCAGTCCAGTTTCAGAATGTTACAAATGAGTTTGGAACACTAGTTTTTGTTTAGACATGCAAAAAACATATACATATTACAGCATTTGCCTTTATCTCAATTGAAGACCAAAAATCAATTGTTTGTTGCTATTAGATACAAAAAGTCTGACCAGAATCCCATTACCGTTCTGCAGATTTTCACCAGAAAACGACTGTAACTTGAGAATTACAATGTTTTTTGATGCATCTTTAGTAAAATAGCTGGTTTTTA
>CAWVRF010000287.1:106276-159276 GCA_963932465.1 Maratus speciosus
GAGTGACCAGCTCAATTTTAGAAATTAAGAATGCATTCAGAAATAGTGTATTTAAATACACCTAAAAACAATATATACAAGTTGCAGTATAAGTCTTTATCTCAACTGAAAATAAAGCATCATTTATAAGAACAGCTATATTAGGTACCAAAAGTTTGACAAACTACTCATTACTATCTGTTGGATTTTCAGCTAAGAAAGTTTACCACTTGACTTCAGAAAAAAATTTTGTTGCTATAATTAGTAAAGTAATCAGTACTACTTGCCCAACTCAATTTCAGAATGCTATAAACAAGCTCAAAAAATAGTTTTTGCTTTAAACACATCTGAGAACAACACTTGTGTACTAAAATGTGTTTACTTTTATCTGGACTGTAAACAAAGAAAAACTTGATTCAATTGCTGTTAGGGACCAAAATTTTTATGAACAGTTCATTACCTTCTGTTGGATTTTCAGCTAAAAACGTTTGCCACTTGACAGTCACAATAATTTTCGGAGCATTCTTTGTAAAGTAATCGGTACTTAGCTTGATCAGATCAGTTTCAGAATGCTGAAGAGCCAATGTGATGGTTTCACAAAATGTGTTGACAGTCAGGTTATTTTTCATGAACTCCAAGCACTTTGATCTGAGATCCAAAACCTGGTATTTGTCGGCCAATGTGAAAAGGTCGAACACACTTTTCTGGGTAATCAGTTGCACGTCTGCACAGTAAAGGAAGCATAGAAAGTCTGAAAAGGAGGAAGGATCACAGTCATCGATTTCCAGAACACCAGTCGCACTCTCCTTCATGTCATGTCGAAAAGTGGAAGCCAACACTGGAGAACGGGCTTTCAGTATTACTCTGTGTGCGAAGAATTCCGAACTTTTGACTTTGATAGTGACATCACAGTCCTCTTTCTTGAGGAATAATTCCTTGAAGTCAAGAAGAGCTTTCTTCTCTTGGGAATTTGTGGAGGATCCTGATGCGGTGGCTTCATCTAATTAAGAAAGAAAAAAATATATTATTTGAAACCCCTCTTTTATATAACACGGATTTTGTTTTAACCATGCACACAAAAGAACTTGTGATTTTTTGTGTGACGTCTATTGAAATAAACCAACTTACATTTTCCTTCTTCAGTCTGAGTAGATGTTTCCACAGTCTGAGTAGATGCTCCCACGCATTGAGCAGATGCTCCCAAGCGTTGAGTAGTTGCTCCCACAAGTTGATTAGATGCTCCCACATAAGCATATTCAGGATCATTCCGTGCTATATTAAAAATTAATAGTCATTTAAAATAAAATTAAATTAGGAACATTAGTCACAAATCTATAAAAATTCCGTACTAATCAAATGGTAAATGTAAAGATGATCAGAATGGAAAGAAATTCAAAGACGTATATGATTTTTGAAATTCTGAAATTAGAAGCCTACATAAAATTGAAATGACAGTTAAAGTTAATGCTTGCTTTAAAACTTCAGGACTTGCTTTCAAAAAAGTACCATATATTAAACAAGTGTTCTTCTCAAAATTCTTAATATAGGAAATTTAGACACTTACAACCTCATTTGTGTAAATAATCTATTATTTGTGAAAATAACCATTATTTATGTAAATAATCTATCTTTGAAGTATTTTTTTTAATAAGAAACATATTTATAAATTTATTTCGTCTTTTTTTCAATAAAGATAAAAAAAAAAAAATAACTAGCAAAGACAAAAGCTATCCAAAAAGCAAATAATCCTTGGCCGATCATCCGCAGAAAGCCCGAACTCGACTACTTTTCATCCTGGCGATATGATTCTCCAATACGGCTTTTCGAGCATCACATCCCGACTACAATTGAATCAATTTTGAAGCCTTTGCGTAATTATTTTCGATAATTTGGTCTCTTGGTAATCTTACAGAGTACAATGCAACATCATATGATCTTTTGCAGATTAGCTAATAATATAGAATTGAAAAATTTGTATGATGCAGAAATAGTATTTAAAACATAATAAACTTCGTTTTAATTCAGAAAATAAATAGTGCTAATTGGGACTATTTTCCACTATAAGATGCAAAAATATTTTCAAGTCGAGGGTGTAATTTATTAAAATGTAAGAAATCTCGTTTCATTTAAAATCAAAACATTGCTGTTAAATAATTTTACAATGAAAATTACAATAAATTTTCTATTGTAAGATGCAAATAAAATTACATTTAATTAAAAAATTTTATCCTTGCTTATAAGTTACTTATGCTATTGATATACAAATATTTTTGCATTTTACAAAGAATAATTAATTGTAATTTTGATTGCAAGATCATTTAACAGCGATATTTAGATTTTAAATCTAACAAAATTTCTTACGTTTTAATTAATTTTACCCTCGATATGAAAACATTTTTGTATTTTATAGCGGAAAATATATCCGTTTAATAATTTTTTTAGTTGAATTAAATAGAATTTTCATACATTTTAATTACACAATTTTTGCATATTAAAATGTAAAATATTCTCGTTTAACATTGTGTTCTAGCTGTGAAAATTCTGTCATTTAAAACGTCTGATTATACTCTGGTTAAATATGAAAAAAATATCGTTTTCTCTTTTGTTTAATATCTAAATAATTATTTTAATTTAAAAAAATGTTCAGCCATTTTATTTTAATTTTTAAAATGTATAAAATTAAATTTATCACTATCTGGAGAAGAAAAAATTATCTACCTCTTAATTTGTACAACATCATTTGAATAATTTTCACATAAATTAATTTTTAAATCAGAAATTTCAAATTCATAATTTAAAAAATACATTTAGAGTCAATATTTTGTTGTTGCAATAGTCTAAATTTCAGATATCATGATGTAATCTAAATTTCAAATATTATAACTTTCAATACGTCTGTACGTAATCATTAAAAAAGGAAGAAAGAAAAAAAAGGTTATAAATTGTTAGTTTGCTTTTGCACTAATTGATCTACTATCTGTAAATTTTTAAGAGATTTGCGAATAATAATTTATTCGCACCAAAGAACATTTCTTGGAAAGTATTTTTTCTCCCTCTATTCTTTTGACTGTATATTTACAAATGATATCCTTAAAACATGAAAAAGTATTTTGAGTGGCAGTGAGATAAGATATCGCAGGGTATTGAAGAGTTTTACTCACGTGACACCCACCCCATCATCACTGCAGGGGGATCTTTCTTGTGGAAACAAACCCAATGAAGACTCAGTAAAAGGATTCTATTTTATTATTTTCCGATTGCGGGCCAATTACGTACTTACGAATATTTTGCCGATTAATTGACTTAAAATAACAAGCCTATTCCCTGCCAACTTTTCCTCTGGACATTATCTAGATGTTCAGACGCCCCCTCCACACACCATCGCTGCAGGGGGATATTTGTTGTGGAAACAAACACAGTGGAGACCCAGTAAAAGGATTCTATTTTTATTATTTTCGATTGCGGGCCAATTACGTACTTACGAATGTTTTTCAGATTATTTGACTTGTAATAACAATCCAATTTCCTGCCAAATTTTCCGCTGGACTTTATCTAGATAAATCACTAGATTTTGTTCAGACGCCCTTTCCACACACCATCGCTGCAAGGGGATCTTCCTTGTGGAAACAAACCCAGTGGAGACCCAGTAAAAGGATTCTATTTTTATTATTTTCCGATTGCGGGTCAAATACGTATATGCGAATATTTTGCCGATTAATTGACGTAATAATAATCCAATTTCCTGCCAACTTTTCTCCTCAACATTATCTAGATAAATTGCTAGATTTTGTTGAGACGATATTGTGTCGAGCCTTCTATTCGACTAATGTTCAGTCACCGACTATTCTGTTATTCAGTCGAAAATTTGCTATAGGCGTAAGGGCCTCTTAAATGACAACATAAACGTCTAAATTACAAAAAGTTGCTAGAGTTTACAGAAATTTTGAATGTTAAGAACATAACCAAAATTGAAAGAAAGAAATTATAACTGCAAATGTTTGCAAAAGCAACATGAATGAATTTCATGTACCGTTGTTCATAATATTTCATTGGTTGAGAAACATTTCCATTCGACTTATTATTTTTCACAATAGTACATTGTAGATCCCAAGATGTTTCTTAAAAGTTATAATACTAAAAGAAGACTCTGCAGTTATTACAACTTTAGTCTTCAAATGGAGTGCATTATCTAAATATACAATTTAAAGATGTATAGTACACACGTCATATCCTCATTCTAGCACTCATTTTAATAATAATGGAAAAGGAAGGAAATCACAGAACGTTTTTCGGCATTCATCCAATTGCCAATGTTTTGTTAAATAATTATAGTGTTCTGCTTTCTAAAAACATAGGATAAAAGTTGAAAAAAACTCACTCTCTACCTGATCAAGACAACAAATTTTCAATCGTGGTAGGCAAAGGGAAAAAATATATAAATAAATTACTAGTCTTGTGGTACTTTGAAAACAAAACAAATTTTAGCAAAAAATCAAGTGATAAGGATAAAAATAAAGCATGTTTCTTAATTAAGTAAATGAATAGATACTTCCTATGTTTAATTCAAATAAAATATATAAATAATTCCAACAGTGATTTTATGGAATTTTTAAAACCTAAGAACTTTTAGAATTAGAGAAAGAGAATGTTACTAAACTAGACTGCACTCAGCAGATGCAGAGTCAGTGATACCTAACACAGACATGGTGTTATTGTCAATTCGGAACATTCTAAAATACAGGACAAACAAAAAGGGACAATGGAAGTTTTAAATAAAAGGTTTGGAATAACAAGAAAATTGTGACGGCTATTAAAACTGTTCTTGCAGGAGATTGTAGTGTTAGATAGAATTTTTTTTAATTACTTTTCTTCATTTTGCTATACTGTGTCACCGAGAGATGGCGCTGGACTCTCATACTGTCAGAATGCTCTAAAATAACACATAAAGATGGATTAAAGTCAACTCAGCTCTTGCCCTTCCTTCTGTTCCGCTTGAAGCACAAAGAAATAAAAATAAATAATGAAAGTTTTGAATTTTTAAGGTTATTTCGAATGTTATTACGGTTTGACACAGGCCAATGCCATTTGTTGGTGACATTGGACATGAAAACAAGGAAGAACGCAAAAGAAATTCTGGACTCCATCTATTTATCTCCAGCAATAATGACTTCAGTAGCTGTCCCTTAGCTTCCTATTCCATTTTTGGAAAAGCTAGTCCTGTTTTACGAGACCCTGTATAAATAGATGTGTGTTACTAACCTGCAAAAAATACTCAAAATCTGAACAAAATAACTGTTTTTTAAGTGTTTTTGTACAGATAATCTTAGTCATTCCAGTGCACACTCATCAAAAGTGAAAATTTATGATGTCATAAAAAAAAGAAAGAAAATGTTCAAAGCAAACTAATCTTAAACCAATGACAGTGTTCTTTACAATTTTCTCCTTCCGACATCAGCATTTTTAAATGATTTTCTTTGCATAGAATATCTCTGAGAACAGTTTGAGTTTAGGAGCCAGTTCCAAAAGTGAAGGTGTCCTAAGAAAAATAAATTTACATAAAAATTAAAAACATGCCCGGTAAGACATTAATCTCAGATATCCAATGAAAAAAAATTCAGATATTGAAATGCAAAAAATTATTTTTAAAAGAACGCTGTCATACGATTAACTGTAGTTTGCAAGTATCTTCATGTGACTAATATACGCTCTTAAGCAGTGTTAATAAAAGGAACCCAATTTTGATCTCTACAACTAAAGACTTTCTAAACTATACTGTGAATATCATGTAACACCATAAAAATTATTCGATTAGCGTTTATCAAACCAATCAAATTATGTCATATATTTTACAAAAAAGTTATAACTACCGATATATTTAATCAGTTTTAATGAAAAAACATATCTTAATTTCACATTATTATTATTTAAAAATTCCAGTACATCTTCAGATATTAAAGAAGATAATTACTGAGATGAAGCAATTTCTTGATAAATAATTCCATAAATAAAGGGTTAACAAAAAACCATGCCAGAAAACAAAGTGGCGCATCTGTAAAGATTCTACGTAGCTCGATAAAAATTGCCGTTATTTATGACAACGATTTATCAAGAAACATGCTACAATTCACCTCAACTACATGTCTGCATTTCATCATGATCTTAGCATTTAAATGATAATTGGGGCATCGAAGAAAAAAGGCGTTTTTCAAATATAATTGAGTATGTGAATTCAGCTGGCAGGAAATCACTGCTATAAGTTGAAATTTCAAAAATTTTTATTTTAAGGCGTTTTATACTAAATTATTCCAACTTTCGCTCGGGAAGGTTGAACTTAGTCTAATATACATACAGTGTGTCCACGTATAACCTGACCGACCTTTATTTTCCCAACCGTTGGTCCTAGATGCATACTTCCAATTACAAAAATGGTTTAACTAAGGTAAAGAATTATTTTTAAAGCGATTTGGGTAAAGAAAAACATTTATTAAAAAAGTTCGAAATTTAAATTTTTATACGGTCCCCTGGTCCTATAAGCTATATTTAGTAAAATTTTCCTGTTACAAGTAAGACAAAAAAATCCTGTTATTCTATGATTAAAATTTACCAAGTAATAGCCTGCTTAAAGTTGGAGCTTATTTTTTGCTGCAAATTAGGGGACATTCACAAATTTAGTAGAAATATAATTTCGTCAGTTATATTAAAATAATGGTTCAGGGTAAAATTAACATTGCAATATAAATTTGAAATCTTTAATCATTCTGACATATTAATGCAAAATATACAATTTGTAATAAACGTATAAGAAGAAAAAAAACAGAATTTTTGTTAAATAAAATAATAAAAATTAACAACCTCAATTCTTTACAAAATGATATATCTTTTTCCATTTTATTTATGTTTAAATTTATGTTATTAGATTACACTAACCTGCAAAAGTTAGGTTATGTCATGTTTTTTAGCTTTTGATAATTGATTCTTATGTATTTTGTACCACTGAATCCGAAATTGACCTTTATTTTCTACCATCACATCAAGATTTTTTGCTAATCGTAAATTTAAAAAAAAAAGAAAAAATAGCGAAAATTTGATACTATAAGTAAACCTGATGGTTGTTTTTAGCTTTTGAAAATTGATTATTATGTATTTTTTAGCGCTAAATCTGAAAATGACCTTCATTTTAAACCATCACGTCAGGATTTTCCTCAAATCGCAAATTTCAAACCTAAGAAGCTCAAAGTTAAAATTAATCCCCCCTCCCCAGGTTTATGTTATCTAATCTAAAACTTTTTCTTAAACTTGTTGACGGTAATCTATCCGAATTTTTTTGTGTTATCCTCTAATACGAGTATGTATAAGATGGCAAGCGTCGAAAATCATAATAATATTACATTGTCATAGGATTTATGTCAGTATGTAAAATTTAACTTTGATCAGACATTTGAAAGTGAGTTAAAGTTCGAGTACAAATTTCAAACTGAAAAGTCGATCGTTGCAAGTTGAATAAAACCTTATGAAATAATATAATTTTTGTTAAAAGAAATAATAGCCTCAAATTCTTACAAAATAAAACATATGTTAACATATGTTTTAACTAATCTGAAACTTAATAGTAATAGTTGTACGATTTCTTTCTAAGCGCAGATACCTTGAAAGTTTAAGTACTTTATATACGACCCCTGAAAGCATGGCCGAAATCATCTGATTTAATATGCAAAAAAGTGGTATAAGTCATGCATTTCAAAGTTTCATAACTCACTCAATTTTAATGTTAGATGAATGGGACTTTTTTGTCTTACTTGTTAGTGTCACAGTAAATTTTTACTAAATATCACTTATAGGACCGGGGGACCGTATAAAAATTTAAATTTCGCAATTTTTTAATAAATGTTTTTCTTGACACAAATCGCTTTAAAAATAATTCTTTACCTTATTTAAACAATTTTTATAATTGGAAGTATGCATCTAGGACCAACGGTTGTGAAAACAAAGGACGGTCAGGTTATACGTGGACACACTGTATATTTATATGTGTATATAAAATAAAGTTCAAAGGATTTTTCTCCAAATTATACATTATTTAAAATGAATGGATTTTAGAGGTTACATAGAAATTAAAATACGGAGTTTTAATTTTCTTTTGAATTTTAACAGAATAAGAACAAAGAATATGAACAAGCATTTAAAAAAAAAAAAAAAAAAAAAAAATCGTGTGCTGTGTTGTGACAAATAACAAAATTTTCCATGTTTGGTCCTTTTACAGCGTTTCGATGATGAAAAAGTCAAAGAATTTAGCATATAATAATAAATCTATGCGTTATTCCAGTATAGACTATACAGAAATATTTGAACTAAAAAAGTATTTTCATGATAGATGATGAAAGTTGCATAAAAATAGTCTATAGTGGTATGAGAAGGAAAACTTATCCATGAAAATCCACAGCAGTCTGGAGAGCAAAAACTATCAATTGGTCACAAAATGTTTTACTATATTATTAGTAGTTTTTACAGGGATTTATATTTTTACGGATCCTGGGATTTCAAGACCAGGAAATTCTTTGGTACCAGTATTTTCTTATAGAAAATATCTTCCTAAATAATGCGAAATTTCACTCCTTTGAACTAGATTTTTTTATATATAAAAAGACTGGTATTTCACCTGGGGAATAATGGTACCCCTACGAACCCTGTTTTAAAAAGAAAATCCAACTCTATAACAAATCTGTCTAGGTAGTATAAAAGATATTATTTAAAATAAATTTTCTGCATCTTTGACAAATCAATACCACATTAAAAATTAGGAAATTAAAATTGCTTTGTAAAGACTGTCTCTTTTTCAGCACATCAAACCCTATTTAAAAAAAATGTAGAACACCAATTATGTATTTACACATAGGAAATCTATTTGATTCAAACGCAATGGCAATTTTATAGACTGTAACTTTACACTCTTTTTTTTTTAATATTAATTTTTGAAATTGATCTTTATTACCTATTATAAAATTAAAAATGTTAATATGTTTAAATTTATAACATATTGTGTTTCTTATAAAGCAAATCAACAGCATAAAATTTTACTTTGGAAAATAAAAAAATGAAAGATAATTTAACATTATACGGCCTGAATTTGCATATATAACCTAGGTGTGACTTTAAAAAGTAGATTAAAAATACTTTGCTAAAGTTGGGTGTTGCTAGTGATACACTGCTAGTAAAAAATTCTTTAAATAGTGAACGGTCCAAAATGGAGACAACCCCTAAAAGCTTTATTTGTGTATACCATGTAATAACAGACATTATCTTTAATCAGGGCTCCCAAATGGTCCGCCAACTGAATACCAATAAATTTTAACAGAAAATTTTATGGTAGGTTTGCACTAAAATTAACTTTCAAAGGTGATTCTGGGGCGGTTTGTAAGAAAAATCTAAAAAGAAAAGTTTTCTAAAATAATATTGGTATTCAGTTGGCGGACCATTTGGGAGCCCTGTCTTTAATAGATTTTTTTTTTTAGTCGCTGAAGAATTAAAATTAAGTCCATGAGTTGCAATACCTGAAATGATGCGATTGATTTTGTGTTATATGGTGTACAAAAATTTTCAGAGGGAGTAGCTCAATAAAAATGAAATTACCACTAATTTTGAAATATTGAATTTTTTTTAATCCGATTTTAGCCAAAAAACCTATTTTTTAGGATTTTTATCAAAAAATTTCAAATGCAAATATTTATTCATCCCTATTAAAGTGCAATAACAACTTCTTAAGACAACTGGTGTCCGTTCTATTCATTCCATTTAAACAGATATTAGTTTCTAAATTCTTATAAACCATGGTAATTATAGGGTTTCTGCTGTCTTTATTTTAGTTAGTATTTAACTGCCAGTACTTCCGAATAATAATCATGGCGCAGTGTAATCACGGAAACCTCTACGATTTCATAAACCGAAAATTATTATTAAAAAATATAGAGAGTAAAAAGTTTACAAAAGTAAAAACCGCGTATATAGACATTTTATGTTCTATTTGTACTCAGCATGCAAATATTTACTGTCACTCCCGTCAGATGTCGGGCTCTTCATCGTGCAAATAACCGTCAGGTCACCCTCCGGCACGAGTTGGGATCTTCTCCAGCTAAGTTCTGATCTGGGTATGAATCGATTAAATCTATGAAAATTTTTGCGAATATTAAAGTCTTTCGTGCATTTTTGTTCGTTATATTTTTCCCCTCTAACGGTTTTGAGCGAAAGTGAGAATGACTGTTTAATGGAACCGGAAAAAGATTTACAGAGTTCCACATCCAAATGTCCCAAAGAGTCACTTTTACTCGAACCAATCGGAAAGATCCCAAAGTACCATAATTCACCTCTGAATGAGAAATTAGAACTCCAGTACCATGCGCCATCCCACGCCGAAAGTTTGAAAAAGTCGTTAATTTTCCACTCGACGACGAGATCTATTCCACTTTCATATGCTGTAATTATTCCTGAGTATGGCATGACGGGGATCAGACTGTATAAACTTGATTCTTTCAAGAGAAGAAATGTCCTGTTGCAAAAAGTCACCTGAAAAGAGAAAAACAATGTCAACAAAATAACATGGCATTGATTGGTTGAGAGGAAATTGAATCGGCGTCAATAGTGTTATGATGCGTCTTGAGAGGCTGCTTCACAGTTAGTAAAATCCAGGGTTAATATTTCAGTCATGAGAAATGACTCGCTTGCTCATGCTAATCCTATAGAAGAAATTTATAAAGTTATCTCGTTTGCATTTTAATATTTTATATTCTTTACATTGGATAGCCTGAGATGGATCACTATACAGTAGAGCGCCGCTAATCCGCGAACCTGTAGTCCGCGAAGGTCTGTAATCCGCGAGCAATTTATGAATGTAAACAAAGAAGTTGAATTCTTGTAAAGCGTTTCAGTAGTGACAAAATTTTCAAATTTGAAATTTTTTTACACCAAATTTCACATTTTCCTTGCCTCTGTATTTAATATTATATACTATGTAACATTCTTCTTGAAAGATTAAATTAATAGTACATTTAATTATTATATTATTTTATTTATTTATATTTATTCATGCAATACTTGAAAAATACAATTTGAACTCTTATGAAAAAGTATTTACTTTTAATGATAGAAAATGCTTTCTTAGACAATGTATTTCATAATTTATTTATTTTTTTTCATTAAATAGTAATTATAAGATACGAAAACACATAAAAAAATAATACATTTCTTACATTTGAACTCTTATTAATGATGTATTACAATGTAAAAAATCCTAAACATCTATTACTGATTTTCTCCAATAGATGGCGCAACCAGATATGTATTAAATAATAATAATGCTATAATATCGATCTTTTTCGAGCAAATTATGAAAGTTGTATTTAAATGGTAACTAAAATTATAAAATCAAGTTTTTTTTTTTTTACCATCTCCGTGACATTATTATGATTACTGATTTTTATTTTGCTTATTTCTGATGTTTGCTTTTTAGACTTTATTTAAAAAAAATCCCAATTATCTTGTTAACAAAACTTACCAGATTCTTTAATCTTAAATTTACTAAGGATTTAAATTCCTATCCTTCAACCCTACAAAATTATGAATAGAAATTTGAAAGCTAATATTATTAGGATTATTTTTTTAGGAAATACCAAAATTAAAACTTTTAGTACTCATTGGTAATAATAGATGGCGACACCAGACATCTGCTACACGAATTGTCTTGTAGACAGAATTGACAATAAAATTTTGTGGTATTGTATTTATTATCTTTTCAAGTATTATTCATAAATAGATTATTTAAAATTATTCATTTATTATAACAAAATAATACACTGCAATAGTTATATTATTTTAGAAAGAAAATTGAATTAAAAAAAAAATCCTATGAAAGTAATTGCTCATTTCATCAGACCAGAATTATTTGATTTTTAAAAAGCAACTTTGTTACTCAACAAGAACTTATTACTATATATAAACTTCAAGATAAAATTCAACAATATAAATAAAATATCTTAAAACAAACAATTATTGATGCCATGTTTAAAAAATAATAAATTATTATTAAATAGTTTTTACTATATTTATACATTAAAATGTGTAATTTATTTATTTTAAAGAATTAACAATCTAAATTTGTTCAAAAGATGAATTAAAAAAAAATGTAAACAAAGGTTAAATAGACATGACCTGTAATCCGCAAAAAGTCTCTCATCCGCACAACCCTTGGAACAAAGCTTTGCGGATTAGAGGCTTTCTACTGTATTTGCCTTTTTTTTTACTTTTTCAATTTTGATTGCAGTTTTTTTTTCAAGAGGATGCTTTCACTTTTAGAACCAGTTCCGAAAATGAAAGTGCCCCTATTAAAAATAATCTATAAACAAAATCGAAAAAATAAAGATTGATCTATGCTATCTCCAATGCAAAATAATCCTTTAAAAATATTGAAATGCAAATGAGATATCTTTATAAATGTCTTCCATAGGATTAGCATGAGCGAGCGGGTCTTTTCGCTTGACTGAAGTAGCCTCTAAAGGAGATTTAAATGTGTTATATAATGTAACATCACTATCGATAAATGCTTTTCACCAAAAGAAAATGGTCATGCGATGCCGATGTATAGTGTTTTTCAAAATTTATTTTTAACATTTTAACGACTTTTATAAACGGAATACATTTTTAGCTAAATAAAATATATATATAAAAATTAAAAAGTATTGTTATTTGGGCAAAAATGAAAATTTTTGTTACTTTTTCAAATTTATAAAATGGACCGACTTATTTAAAATACTAAAAATTTGAGAATTGTAAAAACACATTACGTCGGCATCGAACGTCTACTTTCAGAAGTTGAAAAACGTACTTCTATAACTGTATCAAGTAAGGAGTCATCGTCAGTTTAAATCTTCATTTCAAAGTGCGAGCAATGGTGAAGCGCCCTCTTAAAGACAATCTGTGCAATCTCGAAATCCTATACAAACCTATCTGTTTCAGGCTTATTCTCATTCCCTTAACAAGAAATCAGACAGCGTTTTCCTTTTTCCTTTATACGCAAATGGGAATAAACAAAAATATTTACATCACTGACATTTTATGTAAGTAGGCAAACCAAGAAAAAAGGCGGATTTGTGACTGCGATAAATAATAATTTTAAATGTACCAAAAATTATAATTAGAGATAATCCATTAATTATATCGCATTTCAGAAAGAGAGAGGTTATCAACAAATTATGGCAGTTTGAGAGATGAGAGGGAGGAGATTGGTTAACACATTCGGACGTCACATTTAAAATATATGAAAACAACAAGGTAGTACTATTTCAGAAGTACATAATGTTCAAAAATATGTACAGTCGTGGGAAAAAAGTAAACACCCCCTACTAACACTGCAACTAATTATAATAGAAGAAAATTACTGGTACCAAACGACTGGAAATAAAGTATACTTTAAATGATGTACATAAAATTTCCTTAGGAGGCCATCTGCAAATAAAAACCAGACAAAACTTCGTTTTTTTCTATGGCAACACCCAATTTTGGTAATATATTTTAAATCTTCGGTTCAAATTATGCCTAAAAACGAAATTTCAACTCATTTGGATTATAAGTTTTTGAATTATGAACATTCAAAATTTAGAGCTTCTAATGATTACATTTTCATATTTTTATTAATAACTTTTGAAATTATAATGTTAATGTAACAATTTTTTTCTGTTTTTTAATACTATAACCAAAACATAAATGCATTGAATTTATAATTTTAAAAATTTTATAATATGAACTATGAAATTAATACTCGAAAAAAAAATATGAAATGCAACCTACAGTTTTTTTTTTTTTGATAGATTTATATTTATTATGTCCTGCTTGATGCAAATTTTCAATTTCAAATTTTTCTTCCAAGTAGTTTTCGAATTATGCTTCAAAAAGTCAAAATGATGGTATAGGGGACAGTCTATGATGTGCAGAAAAGCATAATTTGAAAATTATATATTTACTGCTTATATTGAAACATTTGGTTTGGCAATAATCGAAACATATTAAGCGAGAGAAATGGTACTATTGACAAGAAATAATACATTAACCTGTAACAGATATTGCCGGTCTCACAGACCTTTACTGATATACATTCTATAACCCTTCTTTTTTCTTTTGATCGATTGAATGGGTACTTCCGGTATCTTCCATCTTTTGCGACCTTGAAAAACCTCCCTTATTGGCTTTAAGTTTTCACGCGTATTTTTTCTTTTATTAAGTTTATTTGTATGACAGCGAGCGATCTCACAGACCGTGCCGTACCTTTAAACTAGCACATTTTTGCCATGTTGGAGAATGGCATTGAAACGCAGAACGAGAAATATTTTACATCCTTCTGGTGCGTGCTATGCGGAAACGATTCAGAGACTTCTAGATGAAGCGGGGATGAAGATGAGTGTGATGAACAATTCTGTTATGAAAGTTCGCATTCCCCTGAGTGAAATTTCTGAATCTGACAGCGAAGAGACTGGTGATTCAAAGAATAGGTGCTCTCAGTATTACTATGGAAAATAAACGATCAAGTGCGAGTATTACTCGCGTTCTGAGGGTTCCGTACAGTAAATATGTGAATTTTTAACTGTATTATTAAAAAAAATTGTTGCTAAAAGAATAATAAGACTTTGTAAGAAACTATACTACGCTGGGTTGGATATAGCTGTGTATACTAGAAAAGTATGAATGGGCATACCATAAAAGTTCAAAGAGATAGGAAGCCTAAATAACAGGGACCCGGAGCTGGAGCTGGAGCTGGAGCCCGGAGCCGGAGCGCTCCGGAGCTGTGTTTTCCCTGGAGCTGGAGCTCTAAATTTCCCCCAGCTCCAGGGCTCCTTTAGTTTTTAATATTCTTTTAAATCTTTTTTTTTTTTCAGTCTTTTAAATTTCTAGGCTCAAAATATTTTAATTACAGTAGAAGATCTTTATAGCGCGATTCTATATAATGCAATTCTCCATATAACGCACAACTTCTCAGATGTAAACAATGAATTTTGCAAGTAAGAAGCACCTGAAATCCCACATCGTAAAAATTGCTACTCTCTAGAAAACTACATTTGATACATTAATTCAACTTTATCTCCTTAATTCAAAACATTTAATGAAAAAAAACTGCTATTATTACAATAAATAGATATTTTTGGAAATGAGTAATATAATGAATGATTGGGTCCAGGTATAGTTGGACCATGTTTATAAAATAAACAATATAAAATGATCATATAATGCAAAAATTTATAATTTGGATAATTCCTGGTGACAAGAAGTGCAGTATAAAGATACTCTAAATGTATTTTGGTATGTTTCAAATTTATATGGTCGTGTTTATAAGGTAAATTTAATGATGTGTGAAATGTGATCCATATAATGCAAAATTCTATATAACGCACAACCTTGCGTTTTTAGGTTTGCGTTATAAAGATCTTCTACTGTACATCATTATTCAGTATTTTAATTATATCATTTTTTAGGTTTTTATTATTATTATTAGAGAAGGAAACCTTCTCAAAACATGGTAACACTACTTTACTTTTACTTTCTACTTGAACTAAGTGACAACACTATTCGAAAACAAATATGGCCGCCTGTTTACATGTGTAGTTGTACAATTTTGGCTGTTTGAAAAGTGTAGAAGAAATTTAAGATTTTTGTGTTTAAAATTCCACCAAACTTTCTATTTTAAAAGCAAAAGCTAAAAGATGTCATACTTTCTGAACAAGCATTTGAAGTTTGATGAGAAGAAAAATGCATTTTGTCAGACCTTTAATGAGGTAGAAAGTATTTGTGAGCAAAAAATTAAACGTGTAAATTAAAATCTGCAACTCAAGAGCGCGAAGTCGGAGCCGAGTTGGAGCCGGAGCCACAGTATTTTCTCTAGGAGCGGAGCTGGAGCTGGAGCATCAAAAATTGTTCGGCTCCGGGTCACTGCTAAATAATATCAAATATTGCTATTTTGTATAACACTTTTTTTTTTATTGTATCCTAATCTGTTTAAGATTAACTTAATTCGGTAGTGACAATAAAAGTAGTGAATATTTAATATTTATTTGGCATTTCATAAAATTAAATTCAGTGTAATAATAATCTTTTCTTTCTACAGTGTATAAAAAAAAGCCTTGTTCAAAGCTTACAATTGGCATTGTGCTAAGCACGCTTCGAAAGGATGTCGCAAAGTTGCAATGCCGCATTTTTCTAAATAGGTTTTTAATTAACTTGTAAAGATACGGGAGGCGTATTGAGAGATTCACCCAATGCAAACTTGTCGCAAATCTCATAGTATTTAGGGGAGAGTGGTATTGAATAAGCCAATTTTTGGTTTGTAATTTTTTCTGATTTTTTTTTTTTTTTTTTTTTTTGGCTCAGAATTGGCTCTTCAGTTACTTCACTTATTTGGTTATGTAGAAAAGTCATAAAAATTGGATTAGAAAATGTCTATAATGAATGATAATAGAAAAAAATATATAGAAATTTGGTCCATCCATTCCCACCCATGGGGTTGAATGGGCCATTGAAGGTAATGAATGGGCCACTAAATGAATTCAATGAAAAAATGTGGAATTAATCTTTTATTCACCAAATATGACAAAATGGATGGTACTTGACATGATATGATCAAAGCATACTGAAATAGTAAGTAATACACAATGCTTATCAAAACTTATGAACATCAAAAGTGATATTATTAAATCACATAATAGTAGCAGAAAAATGACAAAATAATGAGATTATAAGAAAGAAAGAACATAAAATATACATAAAAATAATAGATAATACACATTATGATTTAACGAAATTTATATTTTTCAAAATTAATATTAAACGACATGGTTGCAACAGGGTTGGAACTGCCTATTAATTGACTATTTAGTGTAATTTTCTGGTATTATTTATTCTACCCATCAGATTCAGAATACAAACAATTATTCTAGTTTTATATCAAATGGAAAAATACTGGTAGGTGTGGTCAACAACTGGACCTTAATCATTTATACAATTTAACTTATGTTTCTAATAAATAACTGATTATTTTTTAGGGTGAAAATTTGCAAATTATTTTTTAGGCATCACTATAAACCTATTCTAACTAGACAGTAATTTAGTCAAAATCCATTACAGTCAGTTATGTTTCATATTAAAGAGAAAATCAGAAAGAAAGAAAGAAAAACCATATTTTCATGATCAGGGCAAAGGTGGCCCATTCAGCCCCACCTATACTTCTGGGATATATTCAGGTTTTTTTTAATACATTAAATTCAAATAACATCTAAATACATCCTAAAATAAGTTTACAGCTATGCAGAGATTTGCTAATACACATACCTGCAATGAAATAATACATACTTTTTATCTTATTTATTTTACTAAAAAGAGAAAAAATTTACATTTCAATCAGATTCTTGACCTACCTACTCTAGTGGGAAAATGGCTTCTCCCAAACACTGGAAAATTTGATGAGTTTGATAGAACAAATAGCTTCATCTATTGGTGGCAACTAAAATAATTTTATGCAGATTCTTTTCATATTTTGTTAATGGCCCATTCATTATCACTCTCCCCTATGTGGTTAATTCTAATTAAATTAGTCTGTTTTTAACAACTTGACGTTTATTGCTTTTATACTGCTACTGGGAATTGCATCAAACAAATGTTTCATTAAAAGTTGTTATTTACACTTTAAAAGCCAATGGTACATAGAGTACGCCGCCCCTGTCATGATATATGGCCAAACCATACGTGTCTTTAAGGGTTAATATCTCGGCTAATTACCAAAATTATTTTTCGAAAATCATTAACAACAGTGCTTTAATACTTTTGCTACGAAAGGTACAAACAGCGCTTCTCAACACTTTTGCTGAATGCACGCAAATCGAAATTTGTGTGTTACTGAAAAATACGCTTTTCTCAAAAACTATGTAACGTAGAGTAATCGCTAATTTTCCTGCAAGGTTTAATTTAACGTCTACTACATCTAATTTTTTCATAATTTTCGTTTGAGTAGATTCGGAAATAGACGGGGGGGGGGGGGGGAGATATTTTTGCACTACATTTTTGACGATATCTCTGCAACTCTAATACCTAAAATTTAAAGAAATGTATTTTTGAGTTCAGCGTTATGAAAGCTTTCACACGATATACAAAGAAAAGATTTTTTTTCCAAGTAGCTTAATTAGCCCCTCTACATTTTTCCTAAACATATTTGGAAATGTTTAATAATCTGTAAATATGTGGGTCAACAGTCTTTACTACTTCCCGTAATTTGAACTTTCCACGTTCCATAGTTTACGAGTAAAATGGCTGCGACAGACGTACAGACAAACACAAGAGTGATTTTATAATGGTTCCTTTTTACTTTTTAAGTATGGAACCCTAAAAACAGCATATTTATGCATTTGCTGTCGAAAACTTAGAAGGAAGCCAAAAATTAAACCACCATTTTGCCGTTTTTTAAGCATAACTTGAAAACTACTTGGAAGAAAAAATGTGAAATTTTGGATTTACATAAAGCAGGACTTTATAAATCTAAACCCATCAAAAAAATTGTAGGTTGCAATTCATAATTTTTTCGAATATTAATTTCATAATTCATATAATAAAATTATAAAAATTGCAAATTCAGCCTATTTATGTTTGGGTATACAGTATAGGATCTATTATCCGGCGTCCCGATATCCGGAACGCTCTAAAAACCGGAACGGTAAACGATCCAAAACCGAAACTTAGTGAAAACTTTTATTTCATAAAAATTTGCAGTTTTTTTTTTTCATATTTTATTGAAGAGTTAACATGCTTTATAAATCGATATTTTAAACTTTTTCTCATACACCTCAAGGTACCGTAATATCCCCTTAATTTCTCTCCCCCCCCCCTTCCAAACGCGGCAAAAAATCGTAAAGTAATCGGCCTACGGATTAAAAGTGGCTATCGAAATCTACCGCCTGTTGAAATCCGAAAATGTTTATAAGAATAGTCCAAAGCCTGCCCTGATATTCAGATTTTTCTTTTTTTGTTAACCGAGATAATTAAAAAACAGAACTTAAAAAGCGCGAACTTAAAAGCGTGCTCTCTCCCTACGATCCCACTTATTATGCTCCCGTGAAAGATAAGAATTGAATGTACGCAATCATCGGACATAAGTTCTCTTTTTGATCATTTTTATGACTTTGCATTGGCGTAACCTTTAAAAATATGGGAAAACTAACTACATATTCTTAAATTTCGTATTTTTCTGCTTCAAACGCTAAAATCCATTATAAAAAATTTTAATTTTAACCTTTTGAAAAAAAATATTTTCGAAACATCACTTAGAATTTGAATGTGTTTTCCGCGATCGAAAACTGTTGGCAAGCTCCGACCTTTGACGTCATCTAAAGGCGCACCTACAATTCGGCCAATTAGGAGAATGAGAGAAACGTTCGTTTTACCGTTTTCAGCTGCGTCCATCGAACAGTAGAAAAGCAGAGATTCGTAATCGGATAAGACAGAAAGGTGGTACGGCACTTTGCGCGATATTTTTTTTTTTCTTTGGAAAGGGAGGGGGGGGGGGGCTTTCGTGGGATTTTTTTTAAATATCAAATTTGTTTACAAAATAGGGGAGGGTGGGTTAATGGAATATTACAGTAATTATGCATTTCTTTATCTCCGCGAATTTGCGGAAACCTGCATTTTAAGTGTTGATAATTTTGCCTCTTATATTTTTCTGTCCGCTTTCCATGCGATAAATTTGTAAACAAAACAAAAATAAATAAAAAGTCAACTTTCAATATATTCCTCTCCCTCCCTCCCCAATTATTGGATGAAGATGCAGTTCAAGTTTGTTTCAATATAGATAATAATGATCCACTTAGTCATCAGATGACATACAGTGAAATTTGTGAAATGATGACTAAAGATGCATCTGATGATCGTAGTGATGATGATGACAAGAAGGAGGAGGTAGAAAAAATATCTAATGAACAAATGATATTTTACATTCAACAATTAATTCAAGGCATGGAACAAAATGTTATTTCCATGAACAACAAATAATGTCCTTATATAAAATTCAAGACCAGATTGTAAAAGAGAAACGTTACAAGCAGCCAACTTTAAAAGGATTTTTCCAAAAAACTAATTCCCAAGCATCTGCATCTGAACCCCAAAACTAAATTTTATTTTTGATCTTGTTCATTTGTAAGTTTTATTATAATTTAAAATTATTACTTAACTTTTTTTTTTTTTGTAAATAAAAATTAATTAAACTTTTCCTTAATTGTGTTTTATTGAATTAACTCAACAAATGTGTAATACAGTATTTTTAATATTATTTATGCTAACCAGTATTTCATATTTATGTACATTAGAAAATATTTGTGGTAGTGTTCCGAATTACGGAAAAACCCCTTATCCGGAATGCCTCAGGTCCCAAGGATTCCGGATAACGGATCCTATACTGTATTAGTATTATTGCTACACAAAAAATTAGCACATTAGGAGCATAATTTCTGGAGATATAAATAAAAATATGAAAATGTAATTTACCATTAGAAGCACTAAATTTTGAATGTTTATAATTTAAAAACTTATCATTCAAATGACTTGAAATTCGGTGTCTAGGCATAGTTTGAACCGAAGATTTGAAATATCTCATTAAAATTGGGTATTGTCACTGAAAAAAATGAAGTTTGGATTTGTTTTAATACGTAGATGGCTCCCTAAGCAAATTTTATGTACATCATTTAAAAGTAGACTTTATTTCCAATTGTTCGGTACCAGTAACTTTCTTCTACGATAATTTGTTGAGGAGTTAGTAGGGGGTGTTTACTTTTTTTTTTCCACGACTGTACATAGCTGATTTCAGTGGATTTTGGTCAAAAATTTGTAATATTGATTTAAATTCCACTATACTGCATTCATATTTTTATAAATGTTATAAATTTAACTTGTAGTGAAATTACACATTCTCAAAAATATATAGATCGTATTTTATTGTAGATATTTCAATTATAACATTTAAAAAAAAACAAATGAAGCGCGGTCTGGGAGACCGCGCCGTATACTTGTAATGTACCAAAATTTCACCACACCTGTTATGGGTTAATAGAATACATTAATAATGCATTCTGTCGCATTTCATGAATCGAGTACCAAATTTCAATTTGGATACAGCTTCTAAAATAGGCTCATTTTAAAATAATTGATTTCTCCGAAACTAATCGTACAAATTTCATAAAAAATTTTATTTTGTCTAATTGAAGGGTGTAGAATTTATTTATGATGTCAAGTGCTAGCATTGCTATTGAAAGCAAAACAATTTTGGGTTAATTTTTAGGGTTTCGTTCATCTCACGAAACCCTATTCATCTCGCTCCTCTGTCTGTCTGTCTGTCTGTCTGTCCGTCCGTCCATCCGTCACAGAGCCCGTCCTCAGAAACTATACATGTTGGAGACATGAAATTTTGGGTACTTATAGCTGAACACCTCACAACATACGACAAATCATAAAATTTTGAAAAAGTCGTACATTTAATCCTTTGGGCTCCTAATTATGTTGGAGACATGAAATTTTGGGTACTTATAGCTGAACACCTCACATTATATGGCAAATGATAAAATTTTGAAAAAGTTGTATATTTAACCCTTTAAAACCTCCTGCATGTGTATTTTAAACAATTCTTTCTAAGTGAACCCTAATTAGGTTGGATGAGTGAAATTTTGGATACTTATAGCTGAATACGTCACATCAAACGACAAATCCTAAAGTTTTGAAAAAGTCGTACATTTAACCCTTTGTGCTCCCACATTTGTATTTTAAACAATTCTTTCTAAGTGAAGCCTAATTAGGTTGGAGGAGTGAAATTTTGCATACTTATAGCTGAATACCTCACATCAAACGACAAATCATAAAATTTAGAAAACGTCGTACATTTAACCCTTTGGGCTCCCACATGTGTATTTTAATCAATTCTTTCTAAGTGAACCCTAATTATGTTGCAGAGTGAAATTTTACATACTTATAGCTGAATACCTCACATCAAACGACAAATCATAAAATTTTGAAAATGTTGTACATTTAACCCTTCGGGCTCCCACATGCGTATTTTAAACAATTATTTCTAAGTGAGCTCCTAATTAGTTTGGAGACGTGAAATTTTGCATACTTATAGCTGAACATCTCACATCAAACGACAAATCATAAAATTTTGAAAATGTCGTCCCTTTGGGGTCCCACATGTGTATTTTAAACAATTCTTTCTAAGTGAGCCCCTAATTAGGTTGGAGGCGTGAAATTTTGCATACTTATAGCTGAACACCTCACATCCAACGACAAATCATAAAATTTTGAAAATGTCGTGCATTTAACTGTTTGGGGTCCCACATGTGTATTTTAAAAAATTCTTTCTAAGTGAGCCCCTAATTAGGTTGGAGGCGTGAAATTTTGCATACTTATAGCTGAACACCTCACATCATACGACAAATGATAAAATTTTGAAAATGTCGTGCATTTAACTCTTTGGGGTCCCCACATGTGTATTTTAAACAATTCTTTCTAAGTGAGCCCCTAATTAGGTTGGAAGCGTGAAATTTTGCATACTTATAGCTCAACACCTCAGATCTCACGTCAAATAATAAATTTTGAAAAAGTTTTATGTTTAACCCTTTCAACTCCAGCTTGTGTATTTTAAGCCATTCTTTCTAACTGAGCCCCTAATTAAATTGGAGATTTGAAATTTTGCATACTTATTGCAGAACACCTGAGGCCAGGCGACAAATCATAAAATTTTGAAAAAGTCTTATGTTTAACCCTTTGAGCTACCGCATATGTATTTGAAGCAATTCTTTCTAAGAGAGCCCCTAATTAAGTTGGTGACATGAAATTTTGCAAACGTATAGCTGAATGCCTCAGACCACACGACAAATCATAAAATTTTCAAAAAGTCTTTTATTATTTACCCCTCCGGGCTCTAACTTGTGTATTTTAAGCAATTTTTCTAACCTCCGCCCTTTTAACTCAGGGAGAAATTTTCCAACTTTTGCCGACACCCCTTTGACCATTCTTTCATATTATGCACCATAGCCTTACATATTTTAGTTCCATTTTTTTCCGCCAGGTGCACCTACTTATCTCGGGTGCTATGGGCCCAATCCCCTCGACTAATATATCAACGGATAGTATGTAAAACGGATTTTCGTTCAGATACAGGTTTGTTTAGAATCAAGTGCGCCCCCTGGATGTGAAATGTGGAACTTACAGATTTTTCAAAAGGATAAAGTGTTTTGAAAGGAATATTAAACGAAACCCTCTGTGCGATCTGTGATCACACTTACCCACTTGTTATATGTAGATGTCCTCCTAAAAATTTGTACATACATCATTTAAAAGTAGTCTATTTCCAATCTTTTTGGTACCCGTAACTTTCTTCTACAGAATTTGTAGCAGAGTTAGTAGGGGGTATTTCTTTTTTTTTATCGACTGTACATATTATAATGTGCATATAATTATGTACAGTCGTGAAAAAAAAGTAAACACCCCTACTAACTCCTCAACACATTATCGTTGAAGAAAGTTACTGGTACCGAACGATTGGAAATAAAGTCTACTTTTAAATGATGTATATATAAAATTTGCTTAGGAGGCCATCTACATATTAAAACAAACCATAACTTTGTTTTCTTGAATAGCAGTACACAATTTGACAGCATAAATGAATTGTATACCATTTAATTAGCCTAAAAACAAATTTTTATGCTTTTCGTACCATAAGTTTCCGAGAAATTAATTATTTTAAAACGAGCGTATTTTAAGGGCTGTATCCAAATCCAAGTTGAAGTTTGGTACTCGATTGTTAACCGAGAGAGCTCCCTTTTTGATCAAGGCACCTTAAGCAGTCAATTAAGCCTTTAGATTACAGGATAGCATAAGAAATTTCAAAATATTTAGTCACTTCTATCATAGACGGCCCCTTAAACCATCATTTTGCCGTTTTTAAAGCATAATTTGAAAACTACTTGAAAGAAAAATGTGAAATTTTGGATTTCCATAAAGCAGAACTTAATAAATCTGAATCGATCAAAAAAATTGTAGATTGCAATTCATAATTTTTTTAATATTAATTAAATAATTCATACCAGAAAATTATAAAAATTGCAAATTCAACGTATTTAGGTTTGGGTATATTAGTATTATTGCTACACAAAAAATTAGAACATTAGGATCATAATTTCAGAAGTTATAAATAAAAATATGAAAATGTAATTTAACATTAGAAGCACTAAATTTCCAATGTTTATAATTCAAAAGACTTGAAATTTGGTGTCTAGGCATAGTTTGAACCAAAGATTTGAAATATCTTGTTAAAATTAGGTATTACCCTTGAAAAAAATGAAGCTTGGATTCGTTTTAATATGTAGATGGCCCCCTTAGCAAATTTTATATACGTCATTTAAAAATAGACTTTATTTCCAATCGTTCGGTACCAGTAACTTTCATCTACGATCATTTGTTGAGGAGTTTGTTGGGGGTATTTACTTTTTTTTTTTTTCCCACGGCTGTTCGTATTATTTATGTAGTATAGGAAATATTTTTTCTCTTACTTAAAAATACAACAGCTTGAAGAAAAAGACACAAAACCTCAAATTATAATTCGTAATTCTATAAGAAAATAGTATTTGAATTATTATTATTAATATTATTACTGTTATTATTATTATTTGACTATATGATTTCATAGAATAGTATATGAGGGGCTCACAACCATAGTAGACCAAGTCCACTTTTCTTTATTGTGAATAATAACGCTTTAAAGTTCTTAATAAATAATTAATTCAGGTGAAGTGATTTATTAGAATTATACAGTAGACTCCTTTAAATCCGCGACCCTGAAATCCGCGTATTTTTTTCAGATGTAAACAATGAAATTTACAGTTAAGTTGCAGGAACAAAATTCAAGATGGCGCTGAAATCAGCGACTACCACAAAGTTTTTCTAACAAAATTTTTTGTTAATCATTCTCTTTTGGTTATTACAGCTGATTTATTACTAAATAAATTTACATTACTTTTTATTTTGATATAAATTAGCATATCTATATGATGGTGTATCGATCTTACAATCGCTTTAACACTAGATGGCAGCATAGGACTTTTGGAATCGAATTGAATCGATTTCATCGGTAATAATTTAATTTTTTCCTAAATTTTAATTTTACATAATTATTTTAATAATTACTTACGTTTGAACTAATAAATTATTTTAATATTTTACTTATTTTAATGTTTCACTTTATTGTAAGCATTCATTATAATTTCCCGTGTTTAACTACCAATCAAATGGATGTTATAAAAATGTAAACAAATCAATGACCAGAAATCCACAAAATTCTAAAATCTGCACAACCTCTGGTCCCAAGCTGTGCGGATTTGAGGGAGTCTACTGTATACGGTAATATTCAATTTAAAATACCATTTTTTTAGCGCGCTAATTTTACAAATGACAAATTGATATTTTTATTGAAAATTTATACGTTTAAAAGAAAATAAGGACTTGGTCCAGTATGGCTGAGAAATTTCCATGTGTAAGTAAAGACTTGTTTACATTATGATTGCAAAAACTCTTGATTTTGATTTATATTTACTTATTCTATTTTTTACTCAAAGAGTGAAAGATATTACCAGTTATCGTAAATCATTCACTGTACACAATACTATCATCACCATCAACGTCATACGATGTACTCTAGAGGAAGTAGCTTGGAACTTGGTATTGACCTCTGCTGGAAGATTCTTGAAGCAAACGTGATGAATTGGTGAAATGTATGGCAGAAGATCCATCATATCTTTCTTTTTGGCACAAAGTAATTTTTCTATGGCCCACATACAACGCATCTTGACTGACATTTCACAAAGAAAGTAACTTGCGATCACGAGCCCGATTTTCCAAATTTATTTTGTGAAGAAGTTGATCCTCATTGAGGGTTTCTTTCAACAGTAACATGAAAAGAGAACCTCTCACAACTTGCAGCCATCCAATATCCACCCAACTAAAACAAGTTCCCGCGGTATCCTTCTTTCTGTGTGTGATACTTTGTTCCAAAGCTGTAGTAGAAAGTCGGAATTCTCCTCTTTGCATTCATAATAGTTTCCTTCCAGTCTCCAGGAACATATATGTGTTGTTTCTTGATAGTTTCTGCTTCAGTCGAGTTACAACTTTCTGCTGTTTTCTTGCATTAATGCTAGAAAGGTCGTGAGAACCCCTTCCTCCCTCTATTTCATCCCAGATGTACATGTATCCCACATTATTCGTAAAGGAATGCACCCCAAAGTTATAAAAATATAGATTGCATTTATAATAAGATATGTACGGTGAAAGCTTAGAAAGGTTAGCACTTTTTGCAAGTCAAATGTACAGCAAGTTTTATCTGATGCTTCAATTTTATCAGTTTTCATCTTCTCTCTAGCCTGTTTAGCTTTCCGTAAGAGGAGTTCACCTTCGATTTCAAGACTTTTTCAAGTGTTTTCAGCATTTTTTGTCGAGAGCATGATTGATATGTCATCATATAATTTACATGTATCTGTACTTGGCGGCTTGAAGTGTAAATTAAACTTTTTGCTGAAGACTTTGTAATAGAATTTTTCTTTGACGGAGGTGTTATTCTTTGTCGTACACTTCTCTCTAGACCTAAGATCAAACTATGTGATTAGTTTTTTTCCTTGTAATGATTTTTTTTAAGAAAACATGGTCGGTATTTTTACTGTTTTTTTACCGAAAGGAGGAGGGGGATCATCAAAAACAATATTACTTTCCCTTCATAGTTTACAGATCTGATTCACGAACGTTTATTTTTCATCAGAAGTTTTGAAATTGCTACTTATTTAAAATACAACATTTTTGATAGCAATGAGGCAAGATTTAGGTAATAATAGGTCACAGATAAAAAAGTAGGGATGGAGTAATACACTGATGAATGGACTTGATTCACTATGCTTGTGAAGGATTCTTGTATTACTTCACCAACTCTGGACACAGACTTAATCTATGAGAAAGTATGTGAACTACAGACTTGGTGCACTATGGCAGTAGATAAAACACCTATCTCATTTTTTGTAAAAAGTGGACTTGGTCTACTATGGTTGTAAGCCCCTCATATATTCCTACAGTAAGATGTAATAATGCACTTCAGTGATTTATGAAACATTTTTGGTTAAAAATTTATATTCGAAATTAATTTATAATGGGTCAATTCTTTTTATTAAATTTAACAATGAATCCAACAAACATAATAAGTTCAAAACAAAAATTTAAGTTCCTTACACTTTATAAAAAATAAATTAAACAATTTTGTAACATTTTATTTAAATTTTATTTTAAATTTATGCCGAATTACTAATACACCGTTAGCGCAATGAATTAGTCTATAAAAGTCCACAAACACTATTGTAATTATACGACTTGTTTACATGAATATCACATGAGATTTTTTTTTTTTTTAATTCAAGACTAGTGGACTCTGACGACGTTCTCAGAGCCCATAAAAAAATCGCATAAAATGCTAAAGCGACTAAAAATCACAAAAAAAAAAAAAATCTCTGCTGAATTCCGAATAAACTTCGCTGAAAAGGGGACAAAATTTGCTATATTGGGCTAAATGTTTAAAGCCAGATAACTTTTACTAATATAGAGAAATTGCAGTAAAAACAAGATAAAAGTCAGATAAAAAATTACAAAAATTTCAAAAATCGCAGAGGAAAAAAACTTTATCGGCCAGCAATATTAAAATAGGATTCCCTTTACGTATGTCCAAAAATCGCCGTAGGGTCCGAATAAACTCTTAAAACCGCATACAGAAATCAAGAAAATTTCAAAAATAGCTCTACGTATTCAAACAATTTACTAAAAATAAGACAATATTTACAAAATAAAAGATCAAAGCTTATTCGTTTTATTAATGTAGAAACATTGACGCGAAACATAAAAGAACTCATCAAAAGAAAAAAAATGCAAAATATCAAAAATATACATGAAAAAACTATAGTAGGTAAAAGCAATGTAGCCGGAATTCAGTTGTGAATATAAAAAATTCTCTGCGGAACTTAAAATACCCCCCCCCCCCATGAAAATTATTAAAAATTGCGTCTGAAAAAATTACTGTGAGTAAAAGTTAGAAACCAAATTCTTTTTACTAATACAGTACAGTCCTTCAAATCTGCAACCCTAAAATCTGCAAACGCCTAAAATCCGCACATCTTTACAGATGTAAACAACAAAACTTTCATTTCAGATGTAGGGGCAAAATTACAGAATTTTTTTAATTTTATTTCATGAAATATGTATTTTAATATGTAATTCTTAATAATTTCCCATGAAAGCAGTAGTATAAATATATATATATATAAAAAATCAAGATATTGCTGATATCACCGGTAATCACAATTTTTTTACCAAATATAGTCATGCAGTAATCAAGCTTTTTTGGTTATTATTACGATGGTTTTGATGTGAATTAATAAGAGTGCTGTTTTTAAAGGAAAGTTTCATTGAATAATTCAAGGAAAATGTATCTCATCTTTTTTATGTATATTCAAGTATACATTATTAATTATTTACTTGAACTTTACTTCTAATAATTTAATCATTTTTAAAATTATCTTAATTTTTATCATTCTGGTTTATTACTTTACTTAATTATTTTAATATTTTACTATGTTGCAAGCACTCATTACAATTTTGATTGCATTATTACACTCAAACGTATAAAAATACTATTTAAACAATGTAAACAAAGCAATGACCCGAAATCTACAAAATCCTAAAATCCGCACAACTTCTAGTCCAGCTGTGCGGATTTGAGAGCGTCTACTATACTGAAAAATGCAAAAAAATTCTAAAATCGCATAAAATTCGCTAAAAACTCAAAAATGGTAGAAGGCAAAGTTTACTATAGTGCCAGTGGACTTAAATATTGTAACAAAAATTCTTTGACGGTTGTCAATAAACGCGAAAAAACGCCTCTAAACGCGAAAAATCTCTAAAATTACATTAAAAACCGATGAAAATTCAAAAATCGCAGAGGAAAAAATTTATTTCATTAGGCTAAATGTTTAAAGCGAATTTATTCTACGAATGTTTAAAAAAATCATTGCGAAACACGAACAAAATTTAAAAAATGCATAAAAATATTCGTGAAAAGATAAAAAATCACTTAACGAACTGTAAATAAACTTTCTTGGGGAAAAAAAAGTAAATTTTGGTACACTGGGCTCAAAAATTGAAATGGGATTCCTGTTACTGATACAAAAATATAAAAAATGTCCAACCTCACATAAAAAATTACTTAAAATTCAAAAGACAAAGTTTATTATGTCAGTCTAAAACATTGTAACTGGAATTTTTTCCCTGAATACCACAAGAATTTTCGTAAAATGCGAAAAAATGTTACAAATCTCATTAAAAATTGCTAAACATTCAAAAATTGAAGAAAGAAAATTTGCTAATATTAGGTTGAAAGTTTGAAACTGAATTAGTTTTACAAATGTCAAAAGATTATTGTGGAATGTGAAAAAACTCTAAAAATTGCATTAAAATTTTCGTGAAAAATTTGCCATACGAAATCCGAATAAACTTAATAAATAAAGGACAAAATTTATGAAACTGAGTTAAACGATTGAAACCGGATTCATTTTACTAACGTGGAAAAATCACCAAAAACCGTTAAAATAATACTAAAATGCAATAGAACAAAATATAGAGAAATCCAAAAACTGACTTTGAGGTGTATAACTACATACATAGTGGTACATTCATGCCTAATTTTGTAACCCTGCATGCAGCGATCTCTTCAGAACAAAGCGACAGGCATATACACACAGACTTCTATATTTATTATTATAGGTATGTAATAATAATATCTAAATTGAATCTATTTCCTTCTACATTTTTATTTGGTCTACTTGTCCATGCTCTAACTTGCTCATGTTCGTTATTTAAAAAAACCCGGGTATTATTTATAGCTTAATAATAGGTACTTTGCTTCTTCACACATAAATTTCTTAATATTTTCTCTACGAGTACATACACTGAAGGGCCAAAACATTACGACTTTCTTTACATTTTGCAATGAACTCGCCTCGATGACATGGAGGGCACGTGATCAGGTCGGAATGGTATTTAACAGCTGCAGGGGAGTCTGGGGAATCATAATTGTGCATGTGACAGGAAAGATTGCTGATCTAAATGACTTTGTTAGAGCACAGATTTTAATGTCCCGATGGCTTGGAACAAATATCTCTGAAACTACAGGATTCATGGGTTGTTCGCGACCTACCGCCGTTAGTCACTATGCAAAGTGGATGATTGACAGTAAAACCAGCAGTAGCCATCATGGCATTGGACGTCCACATGTTATTAAAGACAAACAATATCGGAGACTGCATTGCTTGGTGAAGCAAAATAGGCGCCAGACAGCTGACAGGTCAATACGATGCAGGTCTAAGTAGAATTGTTGCAAAGCACACAGTTCAGCAGACACTATTGGATATGGGACTACACAGCAAAATCCCATTCATGATCCTCAGTTGACCAAGTATCATCGCCAACTACACGTACACTGGGCCCGGTAATATCGTGATTGGACACTCGAAAAATTATTCCAAATTTTTTGCACAACTCTGTATATGATCTATAGATTTGTATATGTAGTGCATACCTCACAAACATTTTGTTTAGTTAGGAAACATATAACACAGTTGAAATTTCTCCTTCAATGAAAAATTATTCCAAATTTTTTGTGACTCTGTATATGATCTAGATTTGTATACGTAGTGCATACCCCACAAACATTTTGTTTAGTTAGGAAACATATAAGACAGTTGAAATTTCTCCTTCAATGATATGGTAAGCAAAAATTTACTGGATTTCTTTTATGCAGCCCTGTACACAACCTGTATAATTTATACACAACGAGTAATATGCAAAATATTAATTAAATTTTAAAATGTGTACAAAGTTGTAAACTCACTTCCAACAATTACTGTTACTGTAAATGAATTCCTTTGTGTGCCCCTGTAAACAAATGATAAATGCTACAAATTCCCCCATATTCTACAGTAAGCATTTTATTCTAAACCTCTAACAGGCACATCAATTTCAATATATTGTAATTTCTGGCCTATAATATGCGGCGGCACATAATCTGCATATGCAATTTTTCTTCTCACCAGAGAAATGTTAGTAGAAAATCTGCACCGTCCTATAATCCGCAATACTGGCGAATCGAATGTAATCGAATATTTAATTCACTGTTTCCCATCTTTTCTGCATTTTCTATAAATTTTAATTTGAATTAGACAGTATACCAACCTCATACGTTTTTTGCAAGGCATGTTTTCAAAGATGCACTGACGCTATCACTAGTGATAGTGTCAGTGCTAAGAAATGGCGATGGCAGCAAAAAGAGCTTACTGTTCAAAAATCCTGTTCTTCCTTCCTTGTGTAAGCTTGATTGTTACACAGTATACACATAATGAGTACAAGTGCACGTAAATAGGCAGCCAGATTAAGCTATTGTATGGTGCTGCCATCTGTTGGAAAAGTAGCAAACCAAACTAAGAACATGCTAAAAATTTTCCCTTTTTTTTAAAGTGAAAAACAAATCGGATAATCCGCGACGACCGATTACCCACATCGCAAAAATTTTCACTTTTTCGGCAGATCATCCGCAGATTATAGGCCGGAAATTACGGTATCTGGAATTGTGTAACATCTTCAAAATACACTGCAAATGATTTTTCCCCATTAACTAACATAACAGAATTCTTTTGAGTGCCCCTATAAACGAAATATTAATGCTACACACTTCATTTTCAACATGGAACATGCCATAGTTAACATCAATAATTATACAAAATGTATATTTACGCGAACATTATTGAAAGAACTAGGGGACTCAGCCCCTGTGAGCTATGCCCCTCAAACCCTGTTCAGACTTCGTAGCCTCTGAAACATACCATATTTTTCGGACTATAATCCGTGGATTGTCTGTTAAAAAACCTTAAAAATTTTAAGTGCGGATTATCTGCTGATATTTTTTTTAAAGCATAATTTCATGTCAGATATCCTGTTTCTACTGGCAGTCAAAATAAAAATGTAAACAGCTATCACACAATTGTTTACTATCGACCGTTCGCGGAGTTGCTCGTGATTCGTTCACGTATGACATGTATGTGCTAGTGGGAGTGGCTTCCGATTTTTATGTTATAATTTTTAGCCTTTTGGCAACATGTTTTTATGAAGAACAAAGCGTTTCTCAACTCATCTCTTTGAAAAATTGCAATGCAATATAATAAATAATGTCTAACAGAAAACGTGTTATTTAACACTACAGAATTTAAACTGAACATTATTATAAAAGTGGAAAATGATTTAAAAACAGCAATTATTATAGAATTATCTGTATTCACAAGACAGTCTATGTTTTAGATATAAGATTCAATGAAAAAAAGTATTTGTATTTTTAACTTGTAATTATTTTTTTTAAATTATTTTATTACAATTATCATTTAAATAGAGCAACTAAATAAATAGGGAGGTTGTTTATTAGTAGTACTTTGGAATGTTGAAAACATTGAATAATCCTCGTATAGTTCAGCGGATTATCTGATGAAATTTTTTTATAAGCACTAAAAATTGCGGCTGCGGATTATATGCCACCACGGATTATAGGCCGAAAAATACGGTAGTAATGTGCCCTGTTTAAAAAATACAGGGTGTCCCAAAAAGATCTGTGTACAACTTCAAAATGTTATTTAAAAAAAAATGAATAGGTCTACTGCAAAACTAATTACAACAATAGATAGAATAATTCAAAAAGTATGCAGTAGTTTCTTAATATTAACGAAGAAAGACCTCCAATCACAAAAAATTCATAAACAGTGGTGGTGACAGTGTTAATTACTTTTTTTAGAATAAGAGAAAAAATCGCTTTGTTATACAAATTCATAAAACTATTTGACACTGGACAGCTGTATTGTACTGTATAGTCTTCAGCCTTTGTATTGAGGCAATGTACCTATAGATCAGTGATTCCGAGAAACCTGAAGCATAAATTGATGCTAAAACTAAAAGAAATTCTTAATTTTCTAAAATTCAAAATTTTTATTGCAACTGAAAATTTTTTTGCTAAAATTATAGCCCTTTAAGACCCCGATGTATTTGTAAACAAAGCTAGTCATGCCTGTAGAAAGTAAAACATGAACTGCAACCGCTGCCTGTTGATAAAAAATGATACTTTACTCTATCTGCAAACCAGAACTATCGCTCGATTCCAGTGTTTATTACATACAATTTAGAAGCAAAACTTTAAATGAATGCTTGACCGATCGTGCGGGTTGGGTCTTAAAGGGATAGGGGAAATTTTAAAACTTCAACAACAACTTGTTGACAAATCAATAGAATGCAATCCTTAAGTAGTAACTGGTGTGAAGTCTCAAATTTAAAAGTAAAATCGAGACCGCAACTTTTCCTTACATGGAAATTCATAAACAAAAGATCTGATCTTACAAACAATCGTACATCAATAAACTTTTTCAGCCATCAACTAGAAACTAAACTTTAAATAATATGTTTATACCTAATTATTCAAATTTATTTACAGCATGTATTTGTTAATGCTTAATAAACATATTTTTACGTTTCAATCACTTTTTCTATTAAAATAAAATCTTAAAACCTAATCCCCTTTTATGCACGGGAAGATAGTCCAGGGGTCGATGTAGGTTTTAATTCTTGGGGCCCATTTTGTGAAAAGAAGAAGTTATATTTGTGAATTTTATTATATTTTTGTGAAAAATAACATTTTGTAACGAAAGTTGAAATCCAATTATACTCAAATTCGAACCAAGAATTTATGAGCAAAAACATTCTTTAAATCCCCTTGCTAAAGTTTTTATTTTCCGTGACCTGGTTTTATTTACAAATTACACATTTTAAAACAGTTTTTATGAAAAAAGAATGTTATGTAGGGGGCCTATTTTATTAAAAGGAATTTTGTGAAGAGGCCCATTTTATTAAATTTATTTTTGTAAAGAGGCCCATTTTATTAAATTTATTTTTGTGAAGAGGCCCATTTTATTACACAGATTTTTGTGAAAGGGCACTAAATAGGCCCCAAATTTTGTCTGGATCGACCGCTATAGTCTCAACATCCGCAAAGGTTTCCGCGAACCTAACCCTAGCGAATGTTAAGCGATTACTGTATAGTATAAGAAAGTCTAAAATTACATCTTAATGTGGTGTCCTGATTCAACGAACTGTAACTGTGAGATTAACTGTTTCCAGACTTTGAGAACCAGAACTAAAACCGATGTGCGCGCGCAGCTTTAGAATATTAAGGTGTTCTTTTTGTATTGTGGTACTTGTGTTAATTAAAAGTACTATGTTAAATATGATGTAGATTATTTAATCTACAAACACCTTGCACCTCGGCACGACTAAAAGATACGTCACTTAAGGAGATCATTTTTAAAATATTAACAAAAAGAAATATAATTTATACGTTTAAATATCTTTAAAATATATATCAATTACAAAAGAAATTGAAAAAATTCGTTTCATGGATATAACAATTTTTCATTATTGCACTTTTAAGATTAATGCAAACATTAGATTCAAATTGGCAAATTTTGCATTAAAACAGAAATAAGAAAACGTATAAAATAGATAAACATCAATATCATACCTTAAAATAAGTTACCTTAACGAAATGTTGCTGAACTGGTGACTGTTAGGCCTAAATCGACTACACAGTAACTGATAACTATTTTAAAGTTTTTATATATCTCAGCTATGTTGGGAATCAAAATTAAAATAAAATAAATCAGATACAGAAAATTTTTTAACAGATGAATTAGTAAAAATAAGACGTGGAAGTTGCGATACGACATGCAACGACATGCACTCTAAATGTTGTGACGAACAATTAAACGCCATTTTCCGATTAAATTTCTGAAAGAAAGCGATACAAAAAACTTTTCGATGCATGTTCGATTAATAATTTTCCATGCTGCCATCTATCGTCGTGAGAAAATTTCAGCAACCTGTGTTTGCTTGTTGGGCATTGTATGAAATATTAGGTTAGTTAAAGAAGAGGCTTGTCTTTTCCCTATCACAAAAGGCAGAAGCAAGCTCTTCAAGAATTTTATAAAAATTTGGTCTTTTTAAAGGTCAATATAATTAGATAATTCACAATTGTTAAGATATTTTAAGGAAGAGAAATCATGCTGGAACTTAAACACACAGAAGAAACAGAAAATGTGTCCCTTAAACACAGTTTTCTTTGATATATATATTTTTTAATTAGCCGAACTTTCGTTAAAAATTAAAATTATTGGAACATAATATAGACATGTGCGTAACTAAAATAATTTATATATAATACAATAAATATTCATTACTTATCAAATTATAATTTAAAAGATTTTTGCAATATTACAAGGAGCCAATTATGACATGAAAAAATGTAAGAACTTATTTTTAAAATAATAATTCATGACTTAACTATAATTAAAAACTACAGAAATTTAAATGTAGAACAATAAGACTAATGTAGGAAGATTTTGAATCGTATTGGTTTAGCTAAATCTTGGTTCAGTGCTAAATTCTCAATCGGACCAAGATATAATAAAAAAATTTAATGCTTACGTTAAAAGAAATAAAAAAAATTTTGTTCTCGTATGTTATCCGACCACTTGTGATTGCCAAATTTTTTTAAATCTCACTAATCTTTATTTTTCTCACCAATAACAGCCAATATTTTAAAACTGCAATGAATGACGGTGAAAGAATGAATAAATTGAAATATTTTGACGAAAAATAATTATGATTAGTTATAAAAAGTTTGGTAATTTCTATTATAATATCTTACAAAAAGTAATTAAAAAATAGATAAAAAATAATCATGATAAAATACATAAACACAAACATATCAATACAGATAACAAAATCTCACGTTATCGGCTGTATTAATGATTAGGCTAAGTCAATAATAGAAATGTTTAAATAAGAGACAAAACGAACTAGAAACATTTAATCTCATAATGAAAGCACTGTATCTAATATTATATACAAAAAAATAAATAAATAAATAAATAAAAGCTTACATTATTTAAGTGCCGAAAATATTTTAATGAAATTTAGAAGTTTTAAAAATGGATCATTAGTTCCCCTTTTCCACATGAATTCAGCCAAGTATGATTTTAAGTGATGACAGTACAACAATATTTCCTATTATGACCACTTTGAACGCCGTCCTTAGTAAAAGTGAGGCCGAGTGAAAAAAATTGTTGCAAGGCCCTTCTTTTCTAAACTAGCTTATCCCCTCCCATTCCCACTAAAGTTGCCAATTTAGCTGATACTTTTTATTTGTGTACCAGGAATTTCGATTAGTAACTTTTGCTTTATTGAGTGGCAAACATTCTGTGATTAAATAAAGTGAAGATAACTATTTCGAAATTCTGGTAAGTGTTTTCCATTTAAAAAAATCCGCTAAATTGACAACACTACCTCCTACAATGCAATCATCTTTTGAAACAGCTCACATGGCACATGCAGGATTATTAATTTTTTAGGGGCGAGGGAGTAGAATGATTCAGTAGAGGTTTTTTATTGACCCCTCAATAGTAATTAACATTTAGTTGATGTGCTGTCCAGATTTGTTGTGCTTCTGCTGCTGTCTATGCTAGAGAATAACATGTATAACAATGCCAATAGAAACAATAATCCACAAATCTTTTTTTTCTCGAGCGTCCACAACTTGCACTAAACATATTATAAAAAAGCATATTTATGATATAAATTTATTATGAAGAAAATAACTCAACAAAATAACTAATAAATATTTAGCTATGTTGTATAATTTTCTTTTTTTGGGGCACAAGCTTTCCTTGGCATGAGGCTCTCCTAGGTTCAGGGCCCCATGCGGCACACACATCCCTAAAGACGGCTCTGATTTTGAAACACAATCTAAGAAACTCAATTGAGAGGATTCAAACCAGGGACCTTGCTAAATGCACTTTCTACTGCGACAAATATTGTATTGCATCTCTATCGAATTCTATCGCTAAAATATAACTTCATTTCACGTCCTTTCGTGCAAAATACATTTCTAGGAAAAATATTCTTTTCTTCAACAAAACTTTCAGCTTGCTTTTTCTGATGCTACGCAAAGTGAGTGCAGGAATAAATTGCAATTCAAATGATGCCAACTTAGAAAGATTTAGTGATAAATCACTAATAGCTCAATAATCCAACAATATCTCAGTAAAATATTCAAATAGAAAAATAGCTCAAATGATACAGAGCCCTCTTTAAATTAAGTAAATTGACTAGTTGAAAAAATTCTTTGTACTTTTATGATAGACAGTCCTCAGCGATATTATTCAGAGTCCTCCTTAATTAAACAAATCGACTAGTGGAAAAAATTCTTGATACTTTATGTTAGACAGGTCTCAGTGATAATTCACTAAATCTTTCTAAATTGGCATCATTTGAATTGCAAACTTTTCCTGTCATTCACCTCGCATGGCTTCAGATGAACAAGCTGTATGCAGAGTAGGGCAAAAAGAATTGTAATTTCAATTATATGCAATGCAATTACAAATTAATTGCATGTAATTGATTATAATTATACACATTCAAATGAAAAAATTTTGTCAAATAATGGTATAGGGGCAGTTCTGGCTGCAAAACATTTTTATAGCATGTAATTTTTAAAATAATTAATTACATACAATTAAACTGTAATCACATCAAATAATTGCAATTGTAAATTAAACCAACTCTGACTAAGTGTTCTGTTGAAGAAGAGGATACTTTGTTTAGAAATGTATTTTGTATGAAAGGACATGAAATTTTATTATTGAGGGTTATTATAAATGATGTATACGTTATTTGATCATACTAGAATAAAGTCAACTATAAACAAACACTTATCAAAAGAAATTTAAAGGAAAGAACTACTCAATATTTTCTTTTCCCCGCAGTTTGTGCTGAGTTCAGATGGTGTAATGGCACTGCAATCGCTAGAACGAAAACTGAGGTCTCAGGATTTCAAGATGATAAAGGGATGTTTTCTCCCCCCCCCCCCACCCCCCGAGATCATCGGACATTACTCCATGCGAATTTTTCTTGTGGGACTTTGTGAAAGACAAAGTGTATGTGCCACCACTGCCACACAACTTGGAAGACCTACGAAAATGCATAGTTAATACTATGAACTTAGCAGGGCTGAAACTAGGGGTTGCAGAGAGGGCATGTGCCCGGGTGCCAGAAGGAAAGTCGAAAGGGGGACACCAAATGAAGATTTTGCTTGTTGTTTCATACAAAATGTATATATAGGAAATACAAAGAAATTTGCAAACTGATGTTAAACGTATGTGAGCGTTCTTTTTAAATTGGTGAAAGTGAAAGTAACTTTATATTTAAAAAAAATCTGCAATTAAAATAAAAAAAAGTAAACATTAACCCAGTTAGAATTCAATCTCAGCTATTCTAAGCAAGAAAAAAATCATTTAAAAGTATTAATATGCAAGAGAGAAATTTTAGAAAGAACACTCCCATAGGTTTAACATTAGCAATCCAGTATCTCCACGTCACTAGTGTCGGCTCTTAACGCTCAAACTAATGTTAATCCTATGGGAGTGTTGTTTGCATATTTCATGCTAGCATTTTATAGTTGCAACAAAAAGTGCATAATAGCATAGTTGCAATAAAAAGTGCATGCAGCAAGGAACACGGTTTGAATCATCTCGATTGAGTTTCTTAGATTTTGTTTTGAAATGGCATAACAAGAAAAATTGTTGCACTGTCATTACTTAAAAATATAAATTTGGTGAATTCACATTGAAAAGAGGAACAATTGATCTATTTTTAAAACTTCTAAATTACATTATAATATTTTGGGCACTTAAATAATGTAATCTTTTATTCTTGTGTACATAATATTAGATATAGTGCTTTCATTATGAGATTAAATGTTTCTAGTCTGTGTTATCTCTTATTTAAACATTTCTGTTATTGACTAAGCCTAATCATTAATAGACTTGATAATGTGAGCTGTTATCGCAGTCTTAAAATATTGGCTATTGAGAGATTGGAGTGAAAAATAAAGATTGGCGAGATTAAAAATCATTTGGTAATCACAAGCGCTTGGATAAAGTAAAAGAGCAATTTGTTTTTCATTTATTTTCTTTTAACGTAAGAATTAAATTATGTAAAAACATTTTTGATTATATCTTGGTCCGATTGAGAATTCAGCACTGAGCCAAGATTGAGCTAAACCAATACGATTCAAAATCTTCGTAGTTTAATGATATTGTTCTGCATTATAATTTCTATAACTGTGAATTATAGTTAAATCAAGAATAATTAATTAAAAAATGAGGTATAAGGGTACATTTTTTCATGTCATATGTGGCTCCTTCAAATAGTGCAAGATTTTTTTAAATTATAATTTGATAAATAATGAAGGATTAATGCATTATATATAAATAATTTTAGTTACACATGTCTGTATTATGTTCTAATAATTTTAATGGTACTTGTTAGTTATCCTGTCGACCAATTTTGCCAAATTATATAAATCGCAAAACCACCCGCCAAATTATACAAATTGACATAATTTTTATTTTAAATAACGAAAGAACAAATAAATTAGTATAACATTAATAAAAATACAAATAAAACGTCGAAATAAAAATCACTTGATGACGTAAACACGTGTTGTCAAGTGAATGTGACATTTACGATCAACCATTATTGGCATTCAATCTTACAATTTGGCGACAGCAATTTTGTCGACAGGATAACTTGTTATTTATTTTCTAACATTTTAGTTAAAATAATGATAATTATTTTACTATAAACATAACTTCTTTAAAAAACACACAAAACATTTATTTAGACAATCACATTACAGCAACTACGAATACACCTCTCAAAAACCATAATAACCACATCAATATTATCGTCGAACATCTCACGTTTTTCGTCTGAACCCAAAAAAAAATAAATACATGGAGTCAGGAAAAAATGTCTATTGTCCAAGAGTTTATCTTATGAAAAAATAATTTAAATATTGTCATGTGACTTTACTTACAAATCCCTCCTTTCGCATGTCAATAATCCTCAGTAATTCCGAGACTTGTAATATGTTTTTTCATGACATCATAACTCAAATTCTTAGTCATTATATCTGCTTCCAGTTCAGACGAATTTACATATTTTGTTTCAATTTCTCCTTTCGCTCTTTCATCTTTTACAAAATGATATTTTCTACCTATATGTTTGTTGCGATTATTCACTCTTGGGTTTTTAATCCAATCAATTACAGATTGACTATCAGTACTGATTTCTATTGGACGCTTCACCATTTCTTCCTGGCTTAACTCTTCCAAGAGACCCATTAACCATTTTCCTTCACAAACAGCATCACATAAACTTAAAAGTTCAGATTCCATTGTAGAAAGCGCAACCAGTTTCTGTTTATTACTTTTCCATTCAATCAGTGATTCTCCTATCTTTACGATATATCCACCAAATGATTTTGAATCCCGTGTAGTACACCAGCTAGCATCAGAACAAAGTGATAATTGGCCCTTTTTATTTTTAATTCGAAGTTTGTAGTTTTTAGTGCCTTGAATGTACCGCAAAACTCTCTTCACTGCCTGTAAATGAATTTCTCTAGGATCTTTTGCATATTGAGACAAATTACTTAAAGTGAAAGCTAAATCTGGCCCTGTTCCTCTTACTAGATATCCTATACTTCCAAGCATTTCTAGATATAGTGTTTCATCAATTTTATTTTCATTTTCATATTCATCTAATTTTATTCCAGAAACACCAGGAGTTTTCACACTTTTACAATTTTCCATATCAAATCTTTCTAAGATTTTTTCTGCATACTTAGCTTGCCCTAGCAAAAATTCTCCATTATTTTCTTCAATATCAATACTAAGGAATTTAATGTTTTTCTTCAGCTCTTTAATTTTTGCTTCTTTATTCAATTTTTGTATCAATTTATTTATTAATTCTTCGGATTCACTAACGATTATTCCATCATCGACATATATTCCAACTGCAATAAATTTATTATCATTTTTATTAAAAAACACACATGGATCTGCTTTGCAGGGCTGTAACCCAATTTTATCAAATATATTAACTAATTTTTCATACCAGCATCTTCCTGCTTCTGGCAACCCATATAAATTTCCTGTTACCAATAATATTTTCCCTCCTTCAATTTGTAGACCTTCAGGCGGATTCATATAAATTGCAGTTTCTAGATCTGCATTCAGATATGCTGTTTCTACGTCGAAAAATCTAGTTTTGTAACCTTTCATCGCTGCGACTGCCAATAAAGTTCTAAATGATTCACTTTTCATTACAGGACTATACGATTCTTGATAATTTGTTCCAAATTTAAGTCTTGATCCGTCGGCTACTAATCTTGCTTTATATTTTACATCTTCACCGTCTTCTTTTACAGTAAAAATCCATTTGCTTCTCAGTGCCTTCACATCTTTTGGTTTGTCAACGATTTTCCACGTTTTGTGTTCTTCTAATGAGTGTAATTCCTTTTTGATTGCTTCTATCCATTTATCCTTATCTCTAGAATTTAATACATCTTTGTAATTCTTTGGAACTTCCTCGTGCACTAGATTCGCTAAATACTTTGGATTGGGTTTCCTAATTCGTGATGATCTTCTGGGTTCTTCAAACAACTTATTCTCATTAGTTTCTTTTTCTTGCTGTTCCTTGTTTTCATCAATTATATGATTTACTTCAGATTCTTCTGTCGCAGAATCATTCAAATCATCTGACAACGCAATTGCTTCCTTTTTCTGATTTAACTCTTCTTCATTTTCATCGGAATTATTATCTTCTTGTTCATCTATTACATTTTTATTATTGGTAATGTAGATGTATTCAAATTCATCAGTCATTTCTTCCTTGTTAGCTATATCTTCATATCCCATTTTTTCTTCTATAAATACTACATCTCTGCTTTCACGTATTCTCTTTTCTTTTAAATCATACAATCTGTATGCTCGCCGATCTCTTGAATATCCGATAAACACTGCTGGTTTTGCTCTTACATCAAATTTCTTTTTATTGATATCATCGTTGCGATAAAAAGCTTTACATCCAAATACTCTCATATGCTTTACTGTTGGTTTATTATTTGACCATAATTCTAATGGCGTTTTCTTTCTCGTAGCTGTTGGAGTAACATTATGTATATAAGCAGCTGTTGATACTGCTTCGGCCCAAAAGGATAAAGGTAGTTTTGCTTCTATCAGCAATGTTCTTGCAGTATTAATAACAGTCCGATTAGCCCTTTCTGCAATCCCGTTACTTTGTGGACTATGAATTGTGTTTCTGTCATTCTGTATGCCCTTCCTTTTGTAATAATTCATGAGCTCTTCATTAGTAAATTCACCACCATTATCTGATCTAACCGCTTTTACTTTCTTGCCGGTTTCATTTTCTCTTCTCTCTATTATATTTATAATTCTTTCTTTTGCTTCATCTTTACTTCTTAAAAAATCTACAAAATATCTTCTACTATATTCATCTACTACCATTAGCATGTACTTACTCCCTCCCAATGAGTGTACTTTCAGTGGTCCACATAAATCAACATGTAATCTTTCTAAAATGCGTGTTGTTCTTTCTATCACATGGTTAAATGATGTTCTTGTTAATTTCCCTTGAATACATATTTCACATTTTGTTTCTTCACCATTCATCTTTTCTAATCCCCTTACAAGATTTTCTCTCGACATTCTTTGTAAGTATACATAATTTATATGCCCAAGTCTTCTATGCCATAATTCTTTCTTTGATTCATTTGTCTGTAAACAAGATTCATTTCTGTCTTCATCTGTTTCTCGTACAGCTAAGTTTATTTTAAATGTATTATCTTCGAATGTTCCTTTAGCTATTAATTCGCCTGTATTCTTTTCATAAATGGCTGCTCCTTCATTATCAAATATCACATATTTTCCTTTTCTGACTAAACTTGGAACTGACATTAAATTTTCTCTTAAATTAGGTACGCAAAGAACTTCTGTAAGTTTTATTTTTGTTTCGCCACTTTTCTTATCGTAAGACGTAATATGAACATTTCCACGATATTTCACTTGTATTGATCGCTCGCTGTCAGCAGTTGCAATTTCTACATCTTCAGGTTTTCTTTCTACAACAATATCTTCTTTATGCGTCATATGCGAAGTGCAAGCTGAATCTAACATCCAGGTTATTTCCCTATTATTTTCAGATTCTTTACACTCATTTCTATTGAATTCATTTGACTGCAATGCATGTTCATTTGTAAAACATGTATATTCTTTTGCCTTCTTGTTTGAAACATTATTATTCTTATTATAATTCTTATTATTGCGTGAGTATTCTCTTACATCTTGAACTTTATTACTATAATAATTTTGAAAATTTTTCTTAGGTGAATACTCCCTATCATTTCGCGAGTGTGTCATATTCGATTTACTATAACAATTCCGCGCTATATGATTTGGCTTTCCGCAAGCAAAACATAAAACCTTTTTCTTTTCATTAGCCCTAAATGCTTTAGACTCGTTTTCTCGAAATTTATCATATTTTCTTTCATATCTCAACAAAGTTTCTTGCATTACCTCATAAGTTATATTTGGGTTTGTAAGTAAAGTCACATGACAATATTTAAATTATTTTTTCATAAGATAAACTCTTGGACAATAGACATTTTTTCCTGACTCCATGTATTTATTTTTTTTGTTCAGACGAAAAACGTGAGATGTTCGACGATAAGATTGATGTGGTTATTAGGGTTTTGAGATGGGTATTCGTAGTTGCTGTAATGTGATTGTCTAAATAAATGTTTTGTGTGTTTTTTAAAGAAGTTATGTTTATAGTAAAATAATTATCATTATTTTAACTAAAATGTTAGAAAATAGATAACAATTTGGTAGCAGAGCGTGGTTTTAAAGCGAATTTTATATTTTGAGTGTACGAGTAAGAAGAGTAAATAAATATGAATTGTATGAACTAGGCCTAATACAAGTTAAGAATTTGTTCCATTGGACTAACCGCCAATAGAAAAAATTTAAGAGGTAAGAATTTTATATGCATTTAAAAATAGTTTGGAAGATAAAGTATTTTAATTATGTGTGAATCCAATATGTTTGGAATTCCTAGAATAGAGCCGTTAACGAGTAAGAATTATACATTATGGAGTATGCGAGTTGAAGCTTTGATTAAATCAAAACATTTATTTGATGTTATCGAAAATGATGAACCGGTAAAAAATGAAGGGGATCCCGATAGTTTGAAAGCGTATAAAACATGGTTAGAAAAGAATGATGAAGTTTACGGTATAATTATATTGACGTTGTCCGCAGAACAAATGATGGCTGTTAGAGGGATTAAAAAAGCTAAGGATTTATGGCAATTACTGAAAAAGCGTTATGCGGGAATTGAAAATCAGAGAAGAATTCAGTTAAAAATTAATCTTGCGAGAATAGAGAAAAACGAAAGAGAAACAATAGAAGAATATTTGATAAGAGCTCAAGGGATAGCTAATGAAATATTAGAATTGGGTACAGAAATTGATGAATGCGAATTAATAGGATTTATTATAGAAGGGCTCCCAAAGAAATATAGCGAAGTAACAACTGCGATATCATCAAACCCAAATATAAGTTATGAAGTAATGCGAGAAACGTTGTTGAGATATGAAAGAAAATATGATAAATTTCGAGAAAACGAGTCTAAAGCATTTAGGGCTAATGAAAAGAAAAAGGTTTTATGTTTTGCTTGCGGAAAGCCAAATCATATAGCACGGAATTGTTATAGTAAATCGAATATGACACACTCGCGAAATGATAGGGAGTATTCACCTAAGAAAATTTTTCAAAATTATTATACTAATAAAGTTCAAGATGTAAGAGAATACTCACGCAATAATAAGAATTATAATAAGAATAATAATGTTTCAAACAAGAAGGCAAAAGAATATACATGTTTTACAAATGAACATGCATTGCAGTCAAATGAATTCAATAGAAATGAGTGTAAAGAATCTGAAAATAATAGGGAAATAACCTGGATGTTAGATTCAGCTTGCACTTCGCATATGACGCATAAAGAAGATATTGTTGTAGAAAGAAAACCTGAAGATGTAGAAATTGCAACTGCTGACAGCGAGCGATCAATACAAGCGAAATATCGTGGAAATGTTCATGTTACGTCTTACGATAAGAAAAGTGGCGAAACAAAAATAAAACTTACAGAAGTTCTTTGCGTACCTAATTTAAGAGAAAATTTAATGTCAGTTCCAAGTTTAGTCAGAAAAGGAAAATATGTGATATTTGATAATGAAGGAGCAGCCATTTATGAAAAGAATACAGGCGAATTAATAGCTAAAGGAACATTCGAAGATAATACATTTAAAATAAACTTAGCTGTACGAGAAACAGATGAAGACAGAAATGAATCTTGTTTACAGACAAATGAATCAAAGAAAGAATTATGGCATAGAAGACTTGGGCATATAAATTATGTATACTTACAAAGAATGTCGAGAGAAAATCTTGTAAGGGGATTAGAAAAGATGAATGGTGAAGAAACAAAATGTGAAATATGTATTCAAGGGAAATTAACAAGAACACCATTTAATCATGTGATAGAAAGAACAACACGCATTTTAGAAAGATTACATGTTGATTTATGTGGACCAATGAAAGTACACTCATTGGGAGGGAGTAAGTACATGCTAATGGTAGTAGATGAATATAGTAGAAGATATTTTGTAGATTTTTTAAGAAGTAAAGATGAAGCAAAAGAAAGAATTATAAATATAATAGAGAGAAGAGAAAATGAAACCGGCAAGAAAGTAAAAGCGGTTAGATCAGATAATGGTGGTGAATTTACTAATGAAGAGCTCGTGAATTATTACAAAAGGAAGGGCATAAAGAATGAAAGAACCACAATTCATAGTCCACAAAGTAACGGGATTGCAGAAAGGGCTAATCGGACTGTTATTAATACTGCAAGAACATTGCTGATAGAAGCAAAACTACCTTTATCCTTTTGGGCCGAAGCAGTATCAACAGCTGCTTATATACATAATGTTACTCCAACAGCTACGAGAAAGAAAACGCCATTAGAATTATGGTCAAATAATAAACCAACAGTAAAGTATATGAGAGTATTTGGATGTAAAGCTTTTTATCGCAACGACGATATCAATAAAAAGAAATTTGATGTAAGAGCAAAACCAGCAGTGTTTATCGGATATTCAAGAGATCGGCGAGCATACAGATTGTATGATTTAAAAGAAAAGAGAATACGTGAAAGCAGAGATGTAGTATTTATAGAAGAAAAAATGGGATATGAAGATATAGCTAACAAGGAAGAAATGACTGATGAATTTGAATACATCAACATTACCAATAATAAAAATGTAATAGATGAACAAGAAGATAATAATTCCGATGAAAATGAAGAAGAGTTAAATCAGAAAAAGGAAGCAATTGCGTTGTCAGATGATTTGAATGATTCTGCGACAGAAGAATCTGAAGTAAATCATATAATTGATGAAAACAAGGAACAGCAAGAAAAAGAAACTAATGAGAATAAGTTGTTTGAAGAACCTAGAAGATCATCACGAATTAGGAAACCCAATCCAAAGTATTTAGCGAATCTAGTGCACGAGGAAGTTCCAAAGAATTACAAAGATGTATTAAATTCTAGAGATAAAGATAAATGGATAGAAGCAATCAAAAAGGAATTACACTCATTAGAAGAACACAAAACGTGGAAAATCGTTGACAAACCAAAAGATGTGAAGGCACTGAGAAGCAAATGGATTTTTACTGTAAAAGAAGACGGTGAAGATGTAAAATATAAAGCAAGATTAGTAGCCGACGGATCAAGACTTAAATTTGGAACAAATTATCAAGAATCGTATAGTCCTGTAATGAAAACTGAATCATTTAGAACTTTATTGGCAGTCGCAGCGATGAAAGGTTACAAAACTAGATTTTTCGACGTAGAAACAGCATATCTGAATGCAGATCTAGAAACTGCAATTTATATGAATCCGCCTGAAGGTCTACAAATTGAAGGAGGGAAAATATTATTGGTAACAGGAAATTTATATGGGTTGCCAGAAGCAGGAAGATGCTGGTATGAAAAATTAGTTAATATATTTGATAAAATTGGGTTACAGCCCTGCAAAGCAGATCCATGTGTGTTTTTTAATAAAAATGATAATAAATTTATTGCAGTTGGAATATATGTCGATGATGGAATAATCGTTAGTGAATCCGAAGAATTAATAAATAAATTGATACAAAAATTGAATAAAGAAGCAAAAATTAAAGAGCTGAAGAGAAACATTAAATTCCTTGGTATTGATATTGAAGAAAATAATGGAGAATTTTTGCTAGGACAAGCTAAGTATGCAGAAAAAATCTTAGAAAGATTTGATATGGAAAATTGTAAAAGTGTGAAAACCCCTGGTGTTTCTGGAATAAAATTAGATGAATATGAAAATGAAAATAAAATTGATGAAACACTATATCTGGAAATGCTTGGAAGTATAGGATATCTAGTAAGAGGAACAAGGCCAGATTTAGCTTTCACTTTAAGTAATTTGTCTCAATATGCAAAAGATCCTAGAGAAATTCATTTACAGGCAGTGAAGAGAGTTTTACGGTACATTCAAGGCACTAAAAACTACAAACTTCGAATTAAAAATAAAAAGGGCCAATTATCACTTTGTTCTGATGCTAGCTGGTGTACTACACGGGATTCAAAATCATTTGGTGGATATATCGTAAAGATAGGAGAATCACTGATTGAATGGAAAAGTAATAAACAGAAACTGGTTGCGCTTTCTACAATGGAATCTGAACTTTTAAGTTTATGTGATGCTGTTTGTGAAGGAAAATGGTTAATGGGTCTCTTGGAAGAGTTAAGCCAGGAAGAAATGGTGAAGCGTCCAATAGAAATCAGTACTGATAGTCAATCTGTAATTGATTGGATTAAAAACCCAAGAGTGAATAATCGCAACAAACATATAGGTAGAAAATATCATTTTGTAAAAGATGAAAGAGCGAAAGGAGAAATTGAAACAAAATATGTCAATTCGTCTGAACTGGAAGCAGATATAATGACTAAGAATTTGAGTTATGATTTCATGAAAAAACATATTACAAGTCTCGGAATTACTGAGGATTATTGACATGCGAAAGGAGGGATTTGTAAGTAAAGTCACATGACAATATTTAAATTATTTTTTCATAAGATAAACTCTTGGACAATAGACATTTTTTCCTGACTCCATGTATTTATTTTTTTTGTTCAGACGAAAAACGTGAGATGTTCGACGATAAGATTGATGTGGTTATTAGGGTTTTGAGATGGGTATTCGTAGTTGCTGTAATGTGATTGTCTAAATAAATGTTTTGTGTGTTTTTTAAAGAAGTTATGTTTATAGTAAAATAATTATCATTATTTTAACTAAAATGTTAGAAAATAGATAACAATGATATCACAGTTGTTACTTCGCTATATTTCTTTGGGAGCCCTTCTATAATAAATCCTATTAATTCGCATTCATCAATTTCTGTACCCAATTCTAATATTTCATTAGCTATCCCTTGAGCTCTTATCAAATATTCTTCTATTGTTTCTCTTTCGTTTTTCTCTATTCTCGCAAGATTAATTTTTAACTGAATTCTTCTCTGATTTTCAATTCCCGCATAACGCTTTTTCAGTAATTGCCATAAATCCTTAGCTTTTTTAATCCCTCTAACAGCCATCATTTGTTCTGCGGACAACGTCAGTATAATTATACCGTAAACTTCATCATTCTTTTCTAACCATGTTTTATGCGCTTTCAAACTATTGGGATCCCCTTCATTTTTTACCGGTTCATCATTTTCGATAACATCAAATAAATGTTTTGATTTAATCAAAGCTTCAACTCGCATACTCCATAATGTATAATTTTTACTTGTTAACGGCTCTATTCTAGGAATTCCAAACATATTGGATTCACACATAATTAAAATACTTTATCTTCCAAACTATTTTTAAATGCATATAAAATTCTTACCTCTTAAATTTTTTCTATTGGCGGTTAGTCCAATGGAACAAATTCTTAACTTGTATTAGGCCTAGTTCATACAATTCATATTTATTTACTCTTCTTACTTGTACACTCAAAATATAAAATTCGCTTTAAAACCACGCTCTGCTACCAAATTGTTATTTATTTTCTAACATTTTAGTTAAAATAATGATAATTATTTTACTATAAACATAACTTCTTTAAAAAACACACAAAACATTTATTTAGACAATCACATTACAGCAACTACGAATACACCTCTCAAAAACCATAATAACCACATCAATATTATCGTCGAACATCTCACGTTTTTCGTATGAACCCCCAAAAAATAAATACATGGAGTCAGGAAAAAATGTCTATTGTCCAAGAGTTTATCTTATGAAAAAATAATTTAAATATTGTCATGTGACTTTACTTACATAACTAACAAGTACCATTTTAATTTTTAACGAAAGTTAAGCTAATTAAAAATATATATGTCAAAAGACTCTTTATGGTTAAGGGATACTTTTCCTAAATATTTTGAGTTTCTTTCGTGTGTCTATGTTCCAGCATGATTTCACTTCTTTGAAATCTTAATTATTGATCTTTAACACGACAAAGTTTTTATAAAATTCTTGGAGAGCGTGCATGGCTTTTGTGACAAGGAAAAAATGGGCCACTTTTTTTTAACTAACCTATTATTTTATATAATGTGCAAATAACACTGGTTGCTGAAATTTTCACAGGACGATAGATGGCAGCATGGAAAATTATGAATCGAACATGCATCGAAAAGTTTTTGTTATGTCAAAAATTTAATCGGAAAATATTGTTGAATTACTCATCACATAATTTTAAATGTGCACGTTGTATCGCAACTTCCACGTCTTATTTTTACTAATTTATCTGTTAAAAATTTTGGGGATCCTTTCGTTTGGTGTACTCTGCGCCAAGCTCGCCAAGCCAGTTGCGATAACAGCTGCTGTGTGGCGTGACGAGTGATTAGCTCTGCAACCCCTGCGTTTTCTCCGTTTGCTTGTTCTTTCAGTTTCGTTTCACAATGGACTTCAGAAAAAATCACTTATGAGAACGTTTTCAGATTTAAAAGAAATGAGTGCTTTTAATTTACATTTTCCAGAAAAGGAGGGGTTATATTTCCGACTTAGAAATAATTTCTTCAAATTAAAACTTTATTTAAAATAAGGATAAGTTTCATGTTCACAAACGGATAGAAACGCAAAAAAAAAAAAAAAAAAAAAAGAAAGAAAGAAAGAAAAGGGTGTTATTTACTTTGTTTTATTTTTTAAAGAAATGGGTGCTTTTAATTTACATTTTCCAGAAAAGGAGGGATTATATTTCCGACTTAGAAATAATTTCGAAAAAAATTTCTTCTTAAATTAAAACTCTATTTAAAATAAGGATAAGTTTCATTTTCACAAAAGGATAGAAACGCAATTTTGTTTAAAAATAAATAAATATTAAATTTTGTTTAAAAATAAATAAATATCATATTTATATTTTCCACACAAGAATACGTTATAATTATTTTTAACTAATTAAATTTTAGCTGATTTTCACGGGAAAATAGAGAAAAATAAAGATAAGTTTCATTTTCACAAAAGGATAGATAGAAACGCACTTTTGTTTAAAAATAAATAAATATTAAATTTTGTTTAAAAATAAATAAATATTAAATTTATATTTTCCACTAAAGAATATGTTATAATTCTTTTTAACTAATTAAATTTTAATTGATTTTCACGGAAAAATAGAGAATTTTGTTAAATTTCCTTTTAATTTACATTTTCAAAAAAGGGAGGGTTATATTTCCGACTTTTCAGTTTTAAATATTAATTTACATTTAATACAAAAGAATATGTTACATTTATTTGCTAATTAAATTTTAACTGATTTCAAGGGAAATTAGGAAATTTTATTTATTAATATTTCCCACTAAAGGATGAATTGTATTTCCAATTTAGAAATAATTTCTCTGTATTATAATTTTATTTTAATATTAATTTACATTTTCACGAAAGGATATAAGTCTAATTTTATTTGAAATATATATTTATATATTCATTTAATCACATCAACGATTATTCAGTTAATACTTTATATCTATTTCTTTATTCTTATAATTAATTTTCCTTATCTTTTAATCATTATTCTTAGAGTTTTTAAGATTTTGGTGATCAACATTGTCGTGTTTTAAGTTATGTTACTTATTTTTGCTGTTTTTATTAGCAATTTATTTTTATATCTAACTATTTTTATTTTAGCGAAATATTGCTTCTTTTTTTTTATTATTATTATTATTAACTGTTAAATTATGTTTCATAGTTTCCTTAATAATTTTATTTATTTCAGCTTAGGATTTAATTTTAAATTAGAGTTCTAAAATAACCTATCCTTTTGGTAAAAATGTAAATTAAAATATAAAATCGAGACTTTAAGATAGATTTAAAACATTATTTTTTACATTATCGTTATTTTATTCCATTTTTTCAGAGTTCTCATAAATTGAGTATAAAATAGCATATGGCATTGAAAAGAAAATCGTTTAAATTTCTTATTTTTACCTATAACAGATGAAAATGTTATTTAAAACTTAATTCAGAATAAATTAAAATAACGCTAACCTTTAAATTGATATCAGCGTTAAGTATTGACGAAACGAGTTTGAACTAGGAAGTGAGGAATCTTTTTTGCCCGAAATACGGTGAGGGAAATTTAGTCGTAGGGAAAACAGCTGCAGGGAATTTCTAGTGAAGTATTTGGCGTCATTTAATCTTATACTGCCAGCGCCCGACGCTGATATTGCAAACCTACTCAGTTGAGCTGTAATTTTTTTGTTCGATGACATTCCTTGTAACAAAAAGCTAAGCATTTTTTAAGCATGCCTTTGCCTTTGTAGAAACTAGTCTTGTAACTCTACAAAACGTTTCTAAATAATACGTTCTTGATATAATACCGTAGAGTAAAAGCAGATAGAAAATAACAAATGGATATTTAAAAAGAAAGAAAAGATAATAATGTACAATATTTATAGAAAACTGTCCTGCAAATGGTACAAGAAAATTGATTTTTTTAAACTAAATAAGATTACTCCTATTGACACAGTGTAACACAATTATTCATTAGAATTTTTTCTTTACATACTTTTAGATCCTTATTTTCAACCCTTTTAAAGAAGATTATTTCTAACAACACAGACATATTAAACTATTATTTTTAATTAAATTTTACTCCTATTGAGCTAACAGATATGTTATCACAAATAATAATAATCATAAATAAATATTTTTGTAAGTTTACAATATTTTTCTTACTTATCATAAGTTATAAATGGTACAAGAAAATTCAACCTTTCGGTTTCTTTTTTTTTTTTAATGAATATTTTGCCTAGGTGACTTTAAATAATTGAATATTAAAAGAAAAGAATTCAGTTAAAAGCTGGTTTAATTAATTAAGCCATGATTTTGGTTTGGAGGCTCACCACAACCCCCCCCCTTCAAGACTCCACATGTCTGGGAGGCGGTGGTGGTGAGCTAATTGGGTCTGTATCCATTTTTCATTACGGATGATTGAATGATATTATCACGACCATTGGGAATCTTCTGTAATCGGGTTGCCATTCATCTCACTTTGACTGGGGTTTTGGTTCTCAAGATCTCATCCATCACGCTGAAAATAATCCTATTTAATAACTGTCAAATTCACCATATTTATCACGCATTTCTCTATAAAGCTAAAAATATTCACTTTTTTATATGCATTATTATTATTTTTTTTTTTTAATTATTTTTTTTTAAGCCGAGAAAGAACACTGGTC
>CAWVRF010000288.1:0-41745 GCA_963932465.1 Maratus speciosus
CGAATGGTACGATATTTTATGCTCGCACTGCTAAAAGAGATGTCATTTTCCCAAGAAATTCTAATGATGACGAATTTTATTTGACTTATATAGATCCTTCAGAACCAGATACGAATCCTGGCAGATATGCTCGTAAAAGTAACAATATTGACGAGATTTATCCTCAGAGATTGGTAACGGATAATTTAGTATCTGATTACATCATTAACAATGAATATGCAAGACATAATGGAGTGAAGTATTATCCAAAAGATGGATATAATAATGAATTTTACATTAATCTTCCAAGCAATACTGGAGCTGTACCCCCAACTGACTTAGTTTTGAACACTTATGCTGTGACTAATGATGGAAAAGTCATCTTACCGGATATAGGTGGTGTGCACTATATAGATCAAAAAATTCAACCAACAGTAACAGAAACAGACATACTTGGGAGATTAGTTCGAGAAGGAAATGTGGTGTCGCGAGACTATCTTACAAAAGTTGAAGTGTCTAATAAACCTAAAGTAATTCCCAAGAAATACAAATATTTTGATTTAAGATTTAATATTTTTAAAACCATTTATCCGGCTGGTACCGCTACCACATCACTTATTAACATAACAAAAATACCCATTTTCAAGACATGGTATTTTGGGGTTATCGTTCTTTCATTATTGATTATAAAATCATTTCTCATATGGTGGTTGTTCTTTAGACATAAAAATTGAATCAAATTAATTAACACGATAAAAAAGGTCGATAACAAAAATTTTACCAGACAATTTCTTTTTTATATTTACAAACTTACCCATTTCTAAAACCTCAGAGCGCAATGCCTGAAATCTCCAATACTGGAGAAAATTTCTGATGCTGCCATCTACTGGACGTCGTTGGAATAATATAAATAATAATCTTTTTAATAATATATTAATAAATATCTTTTATTTTTTTACAAAACTTTTGAAGGAGATTCGAACCTGCAAAATAGTCTCTTGGTTCGATGATATGTTGAAGACTTAACTAATCGAGCCAAGAAACTATGCCTGTGAGTCGAGATTTTAGATGTTTAAAGGGATGTGCAGGATATTTCAACATGTTGTTTTTAGAGGGTGATTAAATTTTTTTAAATATTTTTGAATTCGACCCCTCAAGTACCCGTTATGAAAATTTCTTTCATAAAGCCACAATTATTTTTTTTACTTTTTTTAGTTTTCGTTGTTGTTAGAAAAGGGAGCCATTGAAATAATTTTCTTACAAACTTTTAGTTACTTTAATAGATATCGGTATTGCAATTTAACTTAACTGTAATAGAAGTTTAAATTGTGCCACAACATTAAATATTCGGGTAGTTTTTTAATATAAATTATATACTTTAATGCCCTTGTAGCGTAATTGGATAGTGCATATGGCTGTTAACCATAAGGTTCGCGGTTCAAGTTCATCCAAGGGCAAACTATTATTTTTACTTAGTTAAGTATTATAACAACTCATATTTTTGAGATCGATTAGAGTGCTACCAAACGATTAAAATTAAAGATTGCTACTACGGACATAAATTAGAAAACTAGTATAGGGATGAGGGTGGTTGACAACACTCTTTGGATCTCACACATTAAAATTTCAATAAGAGTATTTAAGCATCATCATTAATCAGGTTATTTGTGCATTCAAAATTTCTAGTGTCTATGACTATTTGAATGCTCAAACAAAGGTATAACACATTTTTGATCTAGAGGTGTATTGGACTACTCTAGACTGAAGTATCTATAGGGGTTGCGAAAGTTGCCCAGCAATCGCCTAAGATGGAAGCCCTCTTCTCTGGAGTAGTTGTACCAAACCAGGGAATTGGAAAACGAATATTGTCGCGCAGACCGACATAACCAAAAAAAACCTAGCCTGCATGGACGGAATGTCCAACTTAGCTATATAAATTGCACAGATGCGAAAAATTCAGGAAAAAATTCTAACATCTTGTAAATATAATACTGTAAATATTTTTCTTTTATTATTGTAACGTAAACTTTTTGAAACTCATAGGTAAAATTTTAAATTCAAGGCTCCAACCAATTGGAAAAACAGCTCCAGCTATCAGCATCTTCGAAATTCCGTGTTATGTTGCTTTTCATTGTTCGTTGGAGATTTAGCGGAGAGGTTTCACTCTCTGTAGGCGCTCCGTAAACTCAGTGCTAACTTGACTTGAGGGTTGCCATTTTCATCCCGAAATTTCGGTTTCAGCATTTTGAAGAAGAATTTTCACTCTAAATAATCAAGAAAAGCTTGATATCAAAGAAATCTGGAAATATTTTTTGCACTTTCTGGTGTGAAATCAAATATTCCTCAAGCAGCCTGCCATATAAAAAGGTGTTAATTGAAATAGCTATAATGGAGGTTCTGTTCAAATTTGAAGATTTGGAAAAAGATTTCGAAAATTTAATGTTAGAATTATAAAAGTACGGCGATGTAAAAGATCTCAGCGCTCAACCAATGACAGTGGTGGCAAACAAAAAAACATTCACGAGCTTGTAACGTCAGCTGAAACTGATCTATATAAAAAGGTTAAACTAGCAGTGCTCAGATCAAACATATGGAACTCTGAATACAATAGTCTGCGGAGTTTCTATGCCTGTTGGGATACGTTGAAAAATCTGGACTCTGCCGGCTCTCCCGCAGAATTTGCCGAGAAAGGTCTCCATTACGGCTCTTCGTCGGTGACGATCCGATGTGCTTTCTGCAGTATTGAAACAGCCATAATGGAGGTTCGGTTCAAATTTGAAGATTTGGAAAAAGATTTCGAAAATTTAATGTTAGAATTGGAATAGTACGGCGATGCAAAATATATTGAGTGTGCTTTAAAAAGTTTTAAGGAAGAATAGAATCTTTGTTATAGAAATATTACAACCATCAATACTCTGCCATATATCACTGACCATTTTAATAAAATGAAATCTGCATTTGAAACATTCCAAACAAAATGGATGTCATTTCAACAGAACCACTCTGATTTGTACGAAGATATCGCATTCAAAGGTGTATCTAAAAAGCATGCTTTAGTGAATAATAAAGCGAAACAATTTATCCAAAATTACGACGCAGCTATTAAATGTATTAACTCAATTGTGGAAAATATAGCCCTGTAAACAACTAGTAAATCATGTATGTGATAATTTTCATCAATTATGTATTTTGTATGTAAAAGCACGTTCGATTAAAAGGATAATTTCATTATGTTATTTATTTATTATAATTATAGTCGGTCTTTTTTCTTCGTTAAATATTTTTTTTCTACTTTTCCAACCTTCGTACTAGCATACTGGGTTGCCAGTTTGGCCTCCACTTTCAATTACAAAAAAATCGAACTCTCATCAGAAATTCTAAAAGAATTTTTAAGAAATTTAAGAAATCACGAACCGTATGTCATTAAATAAACAGTCTGGTGTGAATGTAAAATTTGTGAATTAAAAAGGGCAAATCTGGCAACCCTGGTAGCTATGAGAATTTTAGGCACATTTTCATAATTGTTTTCTTGTTCATCAGGTTGTGAGGTGAAGATTCTAGAAGCGAGACATCCTAGCTTCAAGTTTTAAAAACTCAGAGAAAATGAATTTATAGCAATGCATAACAGCTTCTTTCTTTTCATAGTCATGAAAAAAACCGGATACACAAGAACGGTTCATCTCATAATTTAAGTCACTGAGGGAGTGAAAGAAAATTCATTTTCTTAATACATCCACGTAATTCATGTATGCATATGTCTTAAGTTCCAGATATTCATTGTTTTAACACTCAACCGTACATCTACGTTTACAGGGACTCAAAAAAGAGTCCAAACACGGTTGCCCTTTGCTCTTTGAAGGGTGAAAAAAGAAGTCCGTGTTGTTAAATTTGCATCAATCAGTTCATAGTATGTTCTTGCTTTTTTACATTTTTCATTAAGATTGATCCACACGAAATATTTTATTGCAGTAGCTCAGTTTCGACTACGTGCCTTTCAATTTTCCACCAACCAATGGAAACCGTCGATCTTTTTCAGCGCTCAACCAATGACAGTGGAGGCAAACAAAAAAAAAATCACGAGGTTGTGACGTCAGCTGAAAATGATCTATATAAAAAGGAACATCTGCGGAGTTTTTATGCCTGTTGGGATACTCTGAAAGATCTGGGCTTTGCCGGCTCTCCCGCAGAATTTGCCGAGAAAGGTCTCCATTACGACTCTTCGTTGGTGACGATCCGATGTGCTTTCTGCAGTGTTGAAACAGCCATAATGATAATCTTGTTAGAATTTGGAGATTTGGAAAAAGATTTCGAAAATTTAATGTTAGAATTGGAAAAGTACGGCGATGCAGAATATATTGAGTGTGCTTTAAAAAGTTTTAAGGAAGAATGGAATCTTTGTTATAGAAATATTGCAACCATCAATACTATGCCATCTATGATTGATAATTTTAATAAAATGAAGTCTGCATTTGAAACATACCAAACAAAATGGATGTCATTTCAACAGAACCACTCTGATTTGGACGAAGATGTCGCATTCAAAGGTGTATCTGAAAAGCATGCTATAGTGAATAATAAAGCGAATCAAGATATCAAATGTTACGGCGCAGCTATTAAATGTATGAACTCAATTGTGGAAAGTTTAAAAGTATGAACTCAATTGTGGAAAATATGGCCCTGTAAACAACTAGTAAATCATGTGTGTGATAATTTTCATCAATTATGTATTTTGTATGTAAAAGCACGTTCAATTAAAAGGATAATTTCATTATGTTATTTATTTAATATAATTATAGTTGGTCTTTTTTCTTCGTTAAATATTTTTTTCTTCTACTTTTCCAACCTTCATACTAGCATACTGGGTTGCCAGTTTGGCCTCCACTTTCAATTACATAAAAAATAGAACTCTCATCAGAAATTCTAAAAGAATTTTTTCGAAATTTAAGTAATCACGAAACGTATGTCACTAAATAAACACTCTGGTGTGGATGTAAAATTTGTGAATTAAAAAGGGCAAATCTGGCAACCCTGGTAGCTATGAAAATTTTAGACACATTTTCATAATTGTTTTCTTGTTTATCAGGTTGTGAGGTGAAGATTCTAGAAGCGAAACATCCTGGCACCAAGTTTTAAAAACTCAGAGAAAATGAATTTATAGCAATGCATAACAGCTTCTTTCTTTTCATAGTCATAAAAAAACCGGATACACAAGAACGGTTCATCTCATGATTTAAGTCACTGAGGGAGTGAAAGAAAATTCATTTTCTTAATACATCACTGTTTTAAGACTCAGCCGTACATCGACGTTTGCAGTGTCTCAAAAAAAGAGTCCAAACACCGTTGTCCTTTTGCTCGCTGCAGGGTGAAAAAAAAGTCCGCGTTGTTAAATTTACATCAGTGCATAATATGTTCTTGCTTTTTTACATTTGAAATTAAGATTGATCCACAAGAAATATTTTATTGCAGTAGCTCAGTTTCGAATACGTGCCTTTCAATTTTCCAACAACCAATCGAAACCGTCGATCTTTTTCAGCGCTCAACCAATGACAATGGAGGCAAACAAAAAAAAAACATTCACGAGGTTCAGCTGAAACTGATCTCTATATAAAAAGGTTAAATTAGCAAGTGGTCAGATTAAACATGAACTCCGAATACAAACGTCTGCAGACTTTCCATGCCTGTTGGGATACGCTGAAAGATCTGGGCTTTGCCGGCTCTCCCGCAGAATTTGCCGAGAAAGGTCTCCATTACGACTCTTCGTCGGTCACGATCCGATGTGCTTTCTGCAGTTTCGTGTTTCCTTTAAACTGCTGCTGTTCTTCCTCGAAGGCTAAACTTTTTTTCAAGAAACCGGGATATGTTCACATCAAAAAGAAACCTCGATGCCCCGGCCTGAGAGATGACGGCTATCCTTTCTACAAAAATGTGCCTCTCTATTACCATCGGCTGCACAGACTCGTAAAGGATGACTGCAGATTAGAAGTGGTCCGGCTGACGAGTTTTCATTGGACGCCGAGACTGATCGAGTATCGGAATCGAGAGAGCATGGCTAGGAAGGGTCTCTACTATAATAACCAAGAAAGAACCATATGCTGTGCATTCTGTACCTTTCGGGTGGCGATACTGGAGTTTCGGGGTGCGGCAGACTTGATCGATAAACATTCCAGTAGCAATTCGTGTCCCTTTTTGAAAGAATCGCAGCAGAATGATGATGACAGTCTGCGATCGTGGATTGTACGAGAATTCGAGAACGTACCCTTAGCCAAAACGGATGTCCAGTGTGTTCCGAAACATCCCGAAATGGAAGACATCGGGAAACGTTACCAAACCTTCCGTCGCAGAGAACCGCCTGATGAAACTCAGAAAAAAGTCCTCGCGATGTGCGGATTTTATTACAACTACACACTCGACTTTGTGAATTGCTACTGGTGCGGCATCACACTGGGGCGCTGGAAACCGGAAGACGGGCCCCGTTTCCAACATTTTCAGAAGAGTCCTCGCTGTCGGGTAGCCCTGCAAATGGTTGACCCGAACCAAATGATGGCGTTGGCACGAAAGGGTCTAGAATCCGAAAGTTCAAAAATTAGGATGTCCAAAACCGAAATCAAAAAATTAGTAGTCGATCCAGAGTCAAAAAGGACCACCGAAAACTTAAAAGTTCATCCGGAAGAAAAAGAAGAAGTTTCGACTTTGAAATGCGTGGTGTGTTTCGAGAAATTTAGGAACGTGTTGTTTCTGAATTGCAAACATGTCGTGTGTTGCGAAAAATGTTCGCTTCAAATCGACGACCTGTGCCCCATTTGTAGAGAACCCGTATCAGAAAAAATGAAAGTGTTTTTGTAATTAAATTGTTTTATTATTATTTTCATAACAAAACATTTTTCTCCTAGCATTTGTTATTTTTGAAAAAATGGAAAGTAATGGAGGAAAATAATGTGGAACAAGGAAAACAAAATCTAAGGCAAAGGACTGTACCCGTGTGAAATCAGCCGCGGGTTAACATTGAGGGGCGGTGGGATATCCCACCTACGATTAATAAAGATTTACACCAGAAAAATTTTACTTTTCTAACTTTGTTGGAAAAAAAACGAAAAATTGCTTTCCCTTATTTTGAAATAAAATTTTTCTAAATTTCCGGTGGGAATTCAGCATTACGCAAACGCAATTGCTTGCCCCTCAAGGGGTTAACAGAAGAAAAGCACTAATGGGCGTGAAGAACATTTTAACACTGCTTCCCTTTCGTCCAATAAACAATCTGTTTCGGAGAGAAAATTCCCGCAGAGACGTGATTGTTGCCATTCGTGGGGTAAAGTCCAATACAACATAGCAATCCTTTCCCTGATTTGGCGTAGAAGGCTCTAAACGAGGCTAACGAAAAAGACAGGTTACAGCGGTGCATCCATGGAGGAATGAAGACTAATCTTTATAGCTCCATGGGCCACATGTCTTTTTTTACAGACCGCTAGAGTGACGTGATGCTTTTTTTGTTCACCTGCATTGGTGCATTCGAGCATCACGTGAATCCAGCGGTCTCTAAAGAAAGATACATTGAATGCACCACTGTAGCCTGTCTTTTTCGTTAGTCTCGGCTCTAAATTTGTTACGTCACGAATCATTCCACTCAACCAATGAGCGCCGCGCCGCGTTCGAGAACTTAGTCGCTTGTGTTTTGAATGAGATATCTTGATCTATACATATACAATATAAAAAATAATTTTAAAAATATGTGGATTTTTTTTATTCACCTCGAGAGCTAAAAATATAGGAACTGTATTTTTTATTTTATATTTCAATGTTACAATAGAAGTACACGAATAAAGCTAACGAAGCCAAAATTATATGTGTTAAATTCGAGACCCAGGAGGTAAGACAAACGGCCTCGCTTTTTGATAGCGGTATCGCTAGGAGCCATAGTCCACTTTCATCAACAGAAATACGATAACTGGAAAATGAGAAGGATTATACAATTGCATTTGCATCAAATGCAACAAGAGATGATGGTGAAATATTTGTGAGAAAACATTTACAATTTGGTCAACTAAGATAGAATTTTATGTGATATTTTTAACACTGTTGAAATTAGCATAGTTTCATATAAAATTTTATATTTTCTTCTTAAAAGTGCCAATAACTCTTTTAATATGTATCTTAACATTAGATATACTATCTACAACTTCAATGAGGTATTTTATTGTGTGGAGATGTTTTTAGTTTGATCCCATTTGAGCTGATGCCATTAGGTTAGAAGGTTTTTCTAAATTTTTTTCTCATAATATTCTTTGTCTTTTGGAATGAGTATTTTAGATGCAAAAAGATGTCGCAAGAATTGTTATGAAATAGAACTTATGAGTTAGTTCCTACTTACAGACAAGGCGAAACGAAATGTAATCTTTTAAGCACTTTACACAAAGATAAATGGAAGTATGAAAATTCTGAAATTTTATTGTCCCTGTATCGGCAGTCACAAATTGATGAGATGGGAAGAGATTTTTTAATCATTGAAAATCAGAATGAGAGTGTGAAAATGCTCCCCTCCGAAACAAAAAACTGAAACGACTGAACTATTCGAATGGAAAGTGTCATCCACCTCACCCCTTTTTTAAGGGTTTTGTCCATCTGACGAAACACTATTCGTCTCACTCTGCTGTCCGTACGTCATAGAGCCCATTCTCAGAAACTATATACTATATTGGAGACTTATAGCCTCACATCAAACGACAATAATAAAATTTTTGAAAAAGATCTTATATTATTTACCCCCCACCAATCTCTAACTTGTGTATGTTAAACTTTTTTTCTAACTCGGATTCTAATTGAGTTTGGAGACTTTGAAATTTTTCATACTTATAGCTGAACGAACACTTGCAATCACACGACAAATCGTAAAACTTTGAAAAAGTCTTATATTATTTTACCCTCTCCCGGCTCTAACATGTGTGTTTTAAGAATTTTTTTTAATAACTCAGCCCCCTAATTAAGTTGGAGACTTTTGAAATTTTGCATACTTATAGCCTCACATCAAACGACAAATCATAAAATTTTTGAAAAAGTCTTATACTATTTACTCCTTCGTGCTCTAACTTGCGTATTTTAAACACTTTTTCTAACCCCCCACCTTTTCACGCTAGGGGGTGGCACTTTTCTAACTTATCCCGACACCCCTCACATCACTGCACTTTTGACCACCACTCTTTCATATTATGTACCATAATTTTAGTTCTACTGTTTACTGCCAGAGGGGGGGGTGTATATCGGGTGCTTTGGGCCCGACTCATATATCTTTGGATAGGTTATAAAACGGATAGAGGATTTTTTAGAATAAAGAGCGCTCCCTGGTGTCGAAATATGGAAGATTTTGCAAAAGGATTAAATCAGCTTTGAAATATATGAATGGAAAGTGTCATCATGTCTGCTCCCCCCTTTTTTGTTTCTTGTTTTCAGAGGAAAAAAGAATCTCCCCAGATATATGTATATATATATATATATATATATATATATATATCCGTTGTGTCCTTTCCCTCTGGACTCCAGAGGGTCTCTAATTTAAATTATGAAATTATTCCTTTATGGATAAAATTTGAAATGAAAAAAAAACTTCCAAAAAAATTTCAATTTTTTTTTCTACATCTTTTGTATACATTATATTTTAAGTTTAAAACATAGTTTCTGTTATCCACTTTCCATCTTTCAAATTATCGAAATCAGTCGCCCAGATTTAAAATTCTGTAGACCTATGGAAGTTTTTACAAATTCAATGAGATGACAAGAGATTTGTAATAATTGAAAATCAGAATGAGTGTGAAAATTCTGCCCTCCGAAACAATAAATTGAAACGACTGAAATATCGGATTGGAAAGTGTCATCATGTCTGCTCCCCCCCCCCCTTTTTGTTTCTTGTTTTCAGAGGAAAAAAGAATCTCCCCAGATATATATATATATATATATATATATATATATCCGTTGTGTCCTTTCCCTCTGGACTCCAGAGGGACTCTAATTTAAATTATGGAATTATTCCTTTATATATAAAATTTGAAATAAAAAAAATTAAAAAAAATTTCAACATTTTTTTTTCTACATAATTTGTATACTTTATACTTTAAGTTTAAAACATAGTTTCTTTTATCCACTTTCCATCTTTCAAATTATCGATATCAGTTGCCCCGTTTTAAAATTCTTGGGACCAATGGAAGCAATTACAAATTCACGAGATGACAAGAGATTTGTAATCATTGAAAAATCAAAATGAGTGTGAAAATTCTGCACTCCGAAACAGTAAATTGAAACGACCGAAATATCGGATTGGAAAGTGTCATCATGTCTGCTCCCCCCCCCCCTCCTTTTTTGTTTCTTGTTTTCAGAGGAAAAAAGAATCTCCCCAGATATATATATATATATATATATATATATCCTTTGTGTCCTTTCCCTCTGGACTCCAGAGGGTCTCTAATTTAAATTATGGAATTATTCCTTTATATATAAAATTTGAAATAAAAAAAAATTTCAACATTTTTTTTTTCTACATCATTTGTATACTTTATACTTTAAGTTTAAAACATAGTTTCTGTTATCCACTTTCCATCTTTCAAATTATCGAAATCAGTCGCCCCGTTTTAAAATTCTGTAGACCTATGGAAGTTTTTACAAATTCACGAGATGACAAGAGATTTGTAATCATTGAAAATCAGAATGAGTGTGAAAATTCTGCCCTCCGAAACAATAAATTGAAACTACTGAAATATCGGATTGGAAAGTGTCATCATGTCTGCTCCCCCCCCCCCTTTTTGTTTCTTGTTTTCAGAGGAAAAAAGAATCTTCCCAGATATATATATATATATATCCGTTGTGTCCTTTCCCTCTGGACTCCAGAGGGTCTCTAATTTAAATTATGGAATTATTCCTTTATATATAAAATTTGAAATAAAAAAAAATAAAAAAAAACTTCAACATTTTTTTTCTACATCATTTGTATACTTTATACTTTAAGTTTAAAACATAGTTTCTTTTATCCACTTTCCATCTTTCAAATTATCGATATCAGTCGCCCCGTTTTAAAATTCTTGGGACCAATGGAAGCAATTACAAATTCACGAGATGACAAGAGATTTGTAATCATTGAAAAATCAAAATGAGTGTGAAAATTCTGCCCTCCGAAACAATAAATTGAAACGACTGAAATATCGGATTGGAAAGTGTCATCATGTCTGCTCCCCCCCCCCCCCCGCCCTTTTTGTTTCTTGTTTTCAGAGGAAAAAAGAATTTCCCCAGATATATATATATATATATATATATATATATATATATATATATATCCGTTATGTTCTTTCCCTCTGGACTCCAGAGGGTCTCTAATTTAAATTATGGAATTATTCCTTTATATATAAAATTTGAAATAAAAAAAAATTAAAAAAAATTTCAACATTTTTTTTTCTACATCATTTGTATACTTTATACTTTAAGTTTAAAACATAGTTTCTTTTATCCACTTTCCATCTTTCAAATTATCGATATCAGTTGCCCCGTTTTAAAATTCTTGGGACCAATGGAAGCAATTACAAATTCGTGAGATGACAAGAGATTTGTAATGAGATTGAAAAATCAAAATGAGTGTGAAAATTCTGCACTTCGAAACAATAAATTGAAACGACCGAAATATCGGAATGGTAAGTGTCATCATGTCTGCTCCCCCCCTCTTTTTTTGTTTCTTGTTTTCAGAGGAAAAAAGAATCTCCCCAGATATGTGTGTATGTATATATATATATATATATATATATATATATATCCGTTATGTTCTTTCCCTCTGGACTCCAGAGGGTCTGTAATTAAAATTATGGAATTATTCCTTTATGTATAAAATTTAAAATTACAAAAGAATTACAAAAAAATTAAATTTTTTTTTCTACATCTTTTGTATACTTTATACTTTAAGTTTAAAACATAGTTTCTTTTATCCACTTTCCATCTTTCAAATTATCGAAATCAGTCGCCCAGTTTTAAAATTCTGGGGACCAATGGAAGCAGTTACAAATTCGTGAGATGACAAGAGATTTGTAATCATTGAAAGAGTCCGAAAGTTCAAAAATTAGGATATCCAAAACTGAATTTGAAAAATTAGTAGTCGATCCAGAGTCAAAAAGGACCACCGTAAACTTAAAAGTTCATCCGGAAGAAGAAGTTTCGCCATTGAAATGCGTGGTGTGTATCGAGGAATTTAGAGACGTGTGTTTTCTGAATTGCAAACATGTCGTGTGTTGCGAAAAATGTTCGCTTCAAATCGATGACCTGTGCCCCGTTTGTAGAGAACCCGTATCAGAAAAAATGAAAGTTTTTTGTAAATAAATTCTTTTATTATTTTCTTAATAAAACATTTTTTTATAATCTCCTAGCATTTATTATTTTTGAAAAAAGGGTAATGTCAGATGTTATAAAACAAAACAATAAGAAAAATCCTACAAAAATATATAAATACTCTAGGGAAAAAAATCTATATTAATTTAGCGACTGTTTATAAAGCAAAGATGATGTCTGACGTACTGAAAGCTAAACAGATTGCTGATTTGAAAACACTTGGACCTTTAGTAAAAACTTTCTTTGAAGGGCATTTTAAAACTTTTTTTGAAAAATGGACCGCTGTTACGGATGTTTTCGATTACCACTCAATAGGTCACACATGGACTGACGCGGAAATATGTTCAGTTCCCCTTTTGTATAATTTAAGAGAGTATGGTGACGCGGTTGAAAAACTCCACGATATATTACCTGCTTTTCTGAACGATTTCGACAAGTCAACTCTCCTGAAAAAATAAAATTTAGGAGCGTGTTATTTATGAATTACAAACATTTAGTGTGTTGCGAAAAATGTTCGCTTCGTATCGGTGATCTATAGATGACTTTGTAGAGAGCCAGTACCAGAAAAAATAAATGTTTTTGTATTTAAATTGTTTTATTATTATTTTCATTACAAACATTTTTAAAAATTCTCCGCGTTTAAAAAAAAAATAAATAAAAGTATCATTTTAGATAATGAAGGCATGATATTTTAAATATCTTATTACTTTGCTTCAACTTTCCTTTCTTGATCTTTTTGGAATTCTTTCTGAAATCCTAGGTAATTTTTTTCAACTTCTGCTTTTACTTCATCACTAATTACTGTCCTCATATCCTTTAATGTGTCTCGTATCATCTCTTCTTTGATTTCTTCTGGATGATCACCGATTTTCGAATAGGCTGAAACGAATCTATTATAATCTACATATAATTTTATTTTTTTCTTGTTTAACATTTGAGCTTCACTTCCACGAAATCCTTTTCTCACTATTTTGAAAATATTTCTCGAGCGAGATAATTCCTTTTCATCCTTTTTTAGTACAAATCCTTCTACAAACTTCTCAGAAAAACCACTTTGATACTTTTCCACTAAAATAAACAAGTCGCCAATAGTTTTGTAATTTATATTTATAATGGGTACATAAGGTAATCCAACTTCCTTAAATAACAGAATAGCATCATTGTATTTTACATACGTATTTTTATCCACATTGTAAAGATCAAAGGCTCTGAAAAATACTACTTTACTCCCAAATACAGCTACAGATTCAGAATCATAATAGTTCATCATGGGTATCATTTTACCAAAAATTTCCCCGTAGATTAAGAAATTGTATTCTAAGATATCTTTTACCTTTTCCATAATTTGTATTAACGGTTCTATGATTTCTTGTAAACCAAATTGGTTAAAATGTTTATCGATTATTTTTTTCCTTGTCTGAATGCGAAGTGAATTTTTGATATAACCGATTGCGAAATTAGAGCCATGAATATTTTCACTCACGATAAATTCACCAGGGAGTGGTTTATTCTTAATATCGTGGTATTTGAAAAATTTGTCGAGTTTATCCATTATTATGTAGAGAGTTGTTTCCGAACCGACTAAATGTATCATATTTATACTTACACATGTATTAAAAAATTTTTTTTTTAATTTTTTTATTATTATTCTTTTATAGTATATGGAGTATATTCCTAAGCATAGCTGCCAACTTTTACGCTTTTTTTACCACTAGAATTTAAAAGAAAAGTTTGATTTATTTATCAGCGAAATCTTTAATTAAATAAGCCGAAATGTTCTTTTAAATTTTAGTGGTAAGAAAAAGCGTAAAAGTTTGCAGCTATGCAAGCACATGCTAAACAAATCTTGTATTTCTTCGTCTTCAGTCTAGGAGGATTGCTTTATTATTTGAATCATCACAGCTCGACTTCTTTTTCATTTTCTTACTAACACAATAATATTTTTTTCCCCCTCAAACTATATTTGAAATTTCAAAAGAATTGCGCACGAAATAAAAAAAAATATGTAAAACAATAGAGAGTTTTTTTTTAGACAAAATTAGATAAAATGAAAAACAATTAGCTGATATGCTAAAACTTTTGAATTATCTGCATGGTTTTGTAATTATCATATTTTTATTTTTCGTTCTATTTTGGAATTTACCTAAGTCACAGATATTAGGAAAAAATCTATAACATTTTTGTTGTAAAAAAATAAATATGATGACTGTTGAATCATGATTCAGATGGCTGCGATATGTTTTTTTCTCGAAGATGAGTGCGACCCGGTATCGTTCTCTTAGCGTATTATAGAAATAGGAGATTCAGAATAAACATTTAACATAAGAAATTTAAGGATTGATTATTTTTTCCTACATTATAAAAGGGTAATTAATTTGAACCAATGAATTATTTTGATATTCATTTGAAAAATTATTTGTAACACATATCTATGCAATCAAAGAAACCATTATTATTATTATTTATTTATCTTTCATCTTCAACTTTATCCTTTCCCGTTGTTACCCATTTGTCAGGTTCTTCATTAAAATCGGATTTAATCAATCCGAAACATGAGTCTGTCATCCGTAAAATGTAATTTAAACAATATCGAAGCCATTCATAAGACATGGTTGTCAATGCTTCGGTGGAAAACATTTCAACGTAGTTTTCGAGTGTTTCAAGCGCTTTGGGTACATTCACGTTATCCATTAGAAAATCGTGTATTGTTTTTTTCAAACTGTTCAATTCATTTAGTTCTCCCGAAGTGCCGTACTCATCATACCATTTTTCTTCGAAATTTTCTTTAGTCTCTTTGACTTTCAATTTCTGTAAATAAAATTTCATTTGATTTATGCGATAAATGAAGTTATCATAGGAACTTTGAGCTTTCCTCAGCTCGGCATTGTTGAAAATCATCGGTTTATCGTAAGGATGTTTCAAAAACATATATCGAATTGCTAAAGGCGAATAGTTTTCGCGTAATAGTTCCCCAACAGTCCTTCCTTCTTTTATTTCAACACGATTCGTACACAAACAAAAACGGACAAATTCTCTTTTATTTGAATACGCGCAACCCAGAGCAATTTCGTTTTCATGATGAGTAAACTGTAAATCTTTCATTCCCAGAAGAATGTCAACGTATTCAGGGAAATAAAATATCGCCATTGACGCACACTCTGTGCCCCATCCAGGTACCCCTTTGTGTTCTTTTCCTTCGCAGTCAATCCAACATTTCGATGATTTCCAGAGTGCGAAATCTCTGGGATTCCATTTTCCTTCTCCGGAATTCTCCTGTGTCTCGACCGGCGAGTGCGGAAACACACAGCCAAATTTTTTAAAATAAGCTTCTGTACTGAAATAGGTGGTGTCGAAACCGGGTTCGTAATATGCAATTTTTTCTATCAAACACCTCGTCGACACATTCCTTGCCAGTTCCAAACAATCGGTCGCTCGAGGTGCAAAGTCTGGTCTTTCCACGTTTAATAGGTCCATGGTTTGAAAAAATATCGTTTCATAGTGTCGAGCAACGCGCACACTTCCTTTTGAGATGATTTTATCGTCCAAATCTGACACGTTCATCACCAAACGTACACCGTATCCCAAATAATTGCCCAAAATTCTTCTCAGAACATCCATGAACACGTACGTTCTCACCTGTCCGAGATTTGGAGCATCGTATATAGTAGGTCCACAGCAGTAAATTTTGACATCTTGGGTGTTTACAGGTAGGAATGGTTCTTTAGAATCATTCAGCATATTGAAAAGTTGGAGAGGTTCCATGATGAACGTTTTCTTTTTTTAAAGACTAAAATGATAATTTCAATCGAATATATGTCTCATACACATATATATATTTTTTATGCTTGATGAAAAAAATCTTATTTTTTTTTTTTTACAAAAGAAAATGCCATAATGAAAATATATCTCACATATGATATAGATACAAAAATATACCCCATAAATATATATATACATTGCTCTGATTAGTGCCTTTTTTGCTAAAGTGGCTGCCTTCTTCTGAACAAGTGCTAACTTTTAATTTTTTACATCTTTTTCCATACACATATTGTAGTTATTGCAACAACAGCTATAACTTAACCTATTTTTCTACTACTAACTTTCGTGACTTAAGTATAAAGACTTGATCTGTTTTTATCTTTAAAAAAACTTTCACAGCTAGGTAACTCCTCAATGCTGCTCGACTCGTAAGACTTTATATTTTCTTCTTAAAAGTGCCAATAACTCTTTCAATATGTATCAACTTCAATGAGGTATTTTATTGTGTGAGGATGTTTGTAGTTTGATCACATTTGAGCTGATGCCATTTGGTTAGAAGGTTTTCCTATATTTTTTTCTCATAATATTCTTTGTCTTTTGGAATGAGTATTTCAGATGCAAAAAAGATGTCGCACGAATTATTATGAAATAGAACTAATGAGTTCCTGCTCACAGACAAGGGTTAAAGGAAAGAAGGTAAGCACTTTATAAAGAGATAAATGGCAGTCAGAAATTCAAAAGATGGCAAGAGTTTTCTTTTTTTTTTTTTCTTCAATCATTGAAAATCAGAATGAGAGTGTGAAAAATGTTGCCCTCCGAAACACACACACACACACACAAAAATAAGCACTTTATAAAGAGATAAATGGCAGTATGAAAATTCTGAAATTTTAATGTCCCTATATCGGCAGGCAGAAATTCAAAAGATGGCAAGAGTTTTCTTTTTTTTTTTTTTTTTTTTCTTCAATCATTGAAAATCAGAATGAGAGTGTGAAAAATGTTGCTCTCCGAACCACACACACACACACAAAAAAAAACTAAACTATTCGAATGGAAAAGTGTCATCCAACCTACCACCAGTCCTTTTTTTTTTGTTTTGTTTTGTTTTGATTTGTTTAGGGTTTCATTCATCTAACGAATCCCGTTCTCAGAAACTATATACTATGTTGGAGACTTATAGACTCCCATCAAACGACAAAATCATAAATAAAAAAATTTTTTTTTTTTTTTGAATCAGCCTCCTAATGAAGTTGGAGACTTTTGAAATTTTGCATACTTGTGTTAATCACATCAAACGACCAATCATAAAATTAAAAAAAAAAAAAGTCTTCAATTATTTACTCCCCACCACTCTCGTATTTAAAGCTTTTTTTTTTTTTAGAAATTTTGCATACTTATAGCCTCACATAAACGATAAATCATAAAATTTCGAAAAAGTCACTTTTTCTAACCTCCCACCTTTTCACGCTGAGAGGGGGTGAGTTATCTCGGGTGCTATCGGCCCGACTCGGATAGGTTGTAAGACGAATAGAGGTCTGTTTAGAATAGAACTGGTGTCGAAATGTGGAAGATTTTGTAAAAGGATAAAGTGAGCTTTGAAAGGACACTCTCCCCCCCCCCCCTTTTTTTTTTTTGTTTCCAGAGAAAAAATAAAAATCTGTTTCTTTTTAAAACGTCACGAATCTTTCCAACCAATGAGTGCAAATCCTCGAATGCGGCGCGATGAGCCATCTTGGTGAAATACCTCGACTTATGCTATACTATAATTAGCAATAAAAGTGTCACATTGGCGATATACATTACATTACAGTAAGTGTTTACAACTTGTTTTTGAAAACGAAAACAAACTGTTGAATTGAATAACATTAAAAGAGAATTTGTTGTTTTTATAATCGCTCTTTATAAATTATCTTTCATATATTTATATAGTGAAAACTTAATAAAATAAAAACTATTATTCATAAACATACACGAATAAGTATTATTTCTTCTTTTCAGAAAAGAAGGACCTTTAATTTGAATTATGATGTACATTTACAAGTTTTATAGCATATGACACATCAAATGCTTTTTGAGAACTTATAATTAAATTATTTATAGAGTTGAATAAAAAAAGAAAAAAATATATATATTGGCCATGTTAAAGGTGGTAGTTTATGGATAATACAGTAGTACCCTTGACTTAAATATATATAGAGACCTGACAAACTCTTATTTGATGTAGGAAAGACACCGGGGATAGAAAGGGATACTCAAAATTTCAGGAAAAAAATAAAATGTACAACCTTTTGGCTCATTCGATGACGCTGTTTTAATAATCCTTACGACTAACACCAGCAAATTGTAGCGTTGTAGGTGATGAAAGCTAAAACCTGTTTTTGATATTTAAAAAAAAAAAAAAATAGTAAATTTCAATTAGCTATAAATCAAGCTAACGTACATGAAAATACTTTCTGAGATCCCATAAAATAATTTCATTTTTTTTTTTGTAATCTCTTTTTCAACCGTCCAATTTTAGTAGCAATTAAGAATGACTTATTTATTGAGGTTGAGCAAAAAAGTTCTGGGAAATTTTTAATCTAATAGTTAAAATAATTTTGTCCATCATTTCAAATGCGAATCGTTTTTCCATCAATGCCGAACTCTATTGCTAGCAGTTGGATCGCGTGGTGCAGAGATTTCCAAGATTGACACGCTTTGTTTCAGCAGGACAATGCCAAGACGCACGTATCCCAAAGAACCGCGTCGAAATTCCTTCCACATCCCGCTTACAGTCCGGGCCAACCCGGTTCTAGATCGAGGGACCGAAGTAAAATCAAATTTTTTCAACACATCCACCCAATTCATGTGTGGATATGTGTTAAATACGAGATATTCATTGTTTTAACACTTATCCGCACATCGCGGTGTACACTCTCTCAAATAAGTAAATAAACAAACTAACCATGTATCGAAAATGAGGATTTTCTTTTATGCAAAAAAAAAAAAAAAATTGGAAGAGCGTGGATTCGATCCACGGACCTCTGGGTTATGGGCCCAGCACGCTTCCACTGCGCCACTCTGCTACGTTCTTTGGTAGAGGAAAAAAAAAAAAAAAACTTCTGCATCTACTACATATCAGTTCAGAGAAAGGGGCGGGCGATAAACCTAGATTTTGAGAGATTTTGTTAGGTAACGTAAACATAAAAGAGAATAAGTTTGGTAGTTCACTGTTTCAACCAGCGCAAAAATTTTCTGACAAACCGACGGACTCATTTTTTTTTTTTTTTTTTTTTTTTTTTTTTATACGAAAAAAAAAAGGTATGGCATCTGATTATGGAAGCGATTTGGAATCGGCCATGTTTTTTTTTTTTTTTTTTTTTTGAAATAAATTACCTATTGACTAGGTTGGCAAGGATCCTGTTCCACACCTCCAGCCCTTGTCTCCTCATACATTATTCATTCAACCCAATCATAATCGAGTCGGCGTCTCACTCCTCCGTCCGTACGTCACAGAGTCCCGTTCTCAGAAACTATATACTATGTTGGAGATTCGAATCTCATATCAAACGACAAAATCATAAAAATTTTGAAAAAGTCTTATATTAATTAATCACTTATCATGTGTATTTTAAGCATTTTTTAAAAAAAATAACTCAACCCTTAATTGAGTTTGGAGACTTTGAAATTTTTCATACTTATATCTGAACGAACACTAGCGATCACACGACAAATCATAAAATTTTTGAAAAAGTCTTATGTTATTTATCCCTCTAAGCTTTTCTAATTTGTGTATTTTAAGCTTTCTAATTAAATTGGAGACTTGAAATTTTGTATAATTGGGGACTAGCCTCACATCAAACGACCAATCCTAAAATTTTGTAAAAGTCTTCTATTATTTACCTCCCCCCCCCCCCATTTGCGTATTTTAACCTTTTTTTTTTTTTTAAACTCAACCCCCTCCAAATTGAGCTTGGAGACTTGAAATTTTGCATTAGTGATCGCACGAAAAACCATAAAATTTTCTAAAAGTCTTATATTATTTTTAATCCTTCGGGCTCTAATTTGTGTATTTTATTTTAAATAATTTTTTCTAACTGTAACAACCTTCCCCCCCCCCCCCCTCTTTTTTTTCACGCGGGAGGGGGCACTTTTCTAACTTTTGCTGACACAACTCACGTCACTGCACTTTTTGATGACCACTACTCTTTCATATTTTGCAGCGTAGCTTTACATATTTTAGTTCCACTGTTTTACCGCCAGGGTGGGGGGGGGGGGGAGTGAGTTATCTCGGGTGCTATCGGCCCGACTCATATATCTTTGAATAGGTTGTAAGACGAATAGAGGTTTGTTTAGAATAGAACAGGTGTCGAAATGTGGAAGATTTTGTAAAAGGATAAAGTGAGCTTTGAAAGCACCCTCTGTGATCATACTTACCCCCACCCCCCTTTTTTTTGTTTCTTGTCTCCAGAGAAAAAAATAAAAATGTTTCCTCTGATATATATATATATATATATATATATATATATATATATATATATAGCTTTCATGTGCAATCCCTCCGAGGACTCCAGAGGGTACTAATTTTAAATCATGAAAATACTCCTCTTATACATAATATTTGAAGTAAAAAAAAAATTTTCGAAAAAAAAAAAATTCAAAAATTTTTTTTTTCCCCCCACCTCTTATGTATACTTTATGCTTTAAGTTTAAAAACATATTTTCTTTTATCCACCGTCCGTCTTTCAAATTATCTAAATCAGTCGCTCAGTTTTAAAATCCTGAGGATCAATGGAAGCAGTTACAAATTCACGAGATGACAAGAGATTTGTAATCATTGAAGAAAATCAGAATGAGTGTGAAAATCCTTGCCCTCAGAAACAATAAACTCAAAACAACTCAAATATTGCAATGGAAAGTGTCATCCTTTTCTAGACCACCTGCCCCACACCCCTTTTTTTTGTTTCTTGTCTCCAGAGAAAAAATAAAAATGTTTCCTCTGATATATATATATATATATATATATATATATATATATATATATATATATATATATATATAGCTTTCATGTGCAATCCCTCCGAGGACTCCAGAGGGTACTAATTTTAAATCATGAAAATACTCCTCTTATACATAATATTTGAAGTAAAAAAAAAATTTTCGAAAAAAAAAAATTCAAAAATTTTTTTTTCCCCCCACCTCTTATGTATACTTTATGCTTTAAGTTTAAAAACATATTTTCTTTTATCCACCGTCCGTCTTTCAAATTATCTAAATCAGTCGCTCAGTTTTAAAATCCTGAGGATCAATGGAAGCAGTTACAAATTCACGAGATGACAAGAGATTTGCAATCATTGAAGAAAATCAGAATGAGTGTGAAAATCCTTGCCCTCAGAAACAATAAACTCAAATATTGCAATGGAAAGTGTCATCCTTTTCTAGACCACCTGCCCCACACCCCTTTTTTTTGTTTCTTGTCTCCAGAGAAAAAAATAAAAATGTTTCCTCTGATATATATATATATATATATATATATATATATATATATATATAGCTTTCATGTGCAATCCCTCCGAGGACTCCAGAGGGTACTAATTTTAAATCATGAAAATACTCCTCTTATACATAATATTTGAAGTAAAAAAAAAATTTTCGAAAAAAAAAAATTCAAAATTTTTTTTTTCCCCCCACCTCTTATGTATACTTTATGCTTTAAGTTTAAAAACATATTTTCTTTTATCCACCGTCCGTCTTTCAAATTATCTAAATCAGTCGCTCAGTTTTAAAATCCTGAGGATCAATGGAAGCAGTTACAAATTCACGAGATGACAAGAGATTTGCAATCATTGAAGAAAATCAGAATGAGTGTGAAAATCCTTGCCCTCAGAAACAATAAACTCAAATATTGCAATGGAAAGTGTCATCCTTTTCTAGACCACCTGCCCCACACCCCTTTTTTTTGTTTCTTGTCTCCAGAGAAAAAAATAAAAATGTTTCCTCTGATATATATATATATATATATATATATATATATATATATATAGCTTTCATGTGCAATCCCTCCGAGGACTCCAGAGGGTACTAATTTTAAATCATGAAAATACTCCTCTTATACATAATATTTGAAGTAAAAAAAAAATTTTCGAAAAAAAAAAAAATCAAAATTTTTTTTTTTCCCCCACCTCTTATGTATACTTTATGCTTTAAGTTTAAAAACATATTTTCTTTTATCCACCGTCCGTCTTTCAAATTATCTAAATCAGTCGCTCAGTTTTAAAATCCTGAGGATCAATGGAAGCAGTTACAAATTCACGAGATGACAAGAGATTTGCAATCATTGAAGAAAATCAGAATGAGTGTGAAAATCCTTGCCCTCAGAAACAATAAACTCAAATATTGCAATGGAAAGTGTCATCCTTTTCTAGACCACCTGCCCCACACCCCTTTTTTTTGTTTCTTGTCTCCAGAGAAAAAAATAAAAATGTTTCCTCTGATATATATATATATATATATATATATATATATATATAGCTTTCATGTGCAATCCCTCCGAGGACTCCAGAGGGTACTAATTTTAAATCATGAAAATACTCCTCTTATACATAATATTTGAAGTAAAAAAAAAATTTTCGAAAAAAAAAAAAATCAAAATTTTTTTTTTTCCCCCACCTCTTATGTATACTTTATGCTTTAAGTTTAAAAACATATTTTCTTTTATCCACCGTCCGTCTTTCAAATTATCTAAATCAGTCGCTCAGTTTTAAAATCCTGAGGATCAATGGAAGCAGTTACAAATTCACGAGATGACAAGAGATTTGCAATCATTGAAGAAAATCAGAATGAGTGTGAAAATCCTTGCCCTCAGAAACAATAAACTCAAATATTGCAATGGAAAGTGTCATCCTTTTCTAGACCACCTGCCCCACACCCCTTTTTTTTGTTTCTTGTCTCCAGAGAAAAAAATAAAAATGTTTCCTCTGATATATATATATATATATATATATATATATATATAGCTTTCATGTGCAATCCCTCCGAGGACTCCAGAGGGTACTAATTTTAAATCATGAAAATACTCCTCTTATACATAATATTTGAAGTAAAAAAAAAATTTTTCGAAAAAAAAAAAAATTTCAAATTTTTTTTTTTCCCCCACCTCTTATGTATACTTTATGCTTTAAGTTTAAAAACATATTTTCTTTTATCCACCGTCCGTCTTTCAAATTATCTAAATCAGTCGCTCAGTTTTAAAATCCTGAGGATCAATGGAAGCAGTTACAAATTCACGAGATGACAAGAGATTTGCAATCATTGAAGAAAATCAGAATGAGTGTGAAAATCCTTGCCCTCAGAAACAATAAACTCAAATATTGCAATGGAAAGTGTCATCCTTTTCTAGACCACCTGCCCCACACCCCTTTTTTTTGTTTCTTGTCTCCAGAGAAAAAAATAAAAATGTTTCCTCTGATATATATATATATATATATATATATATATATATATAGCTTTCATGTGCAATCCCTCCGAGGACTCCAGAGGGTACTAATTTTAAATCATGAAAATACTCCTCTTATACATAATATTTGAAGTAAAAAAAAAATTTTCGAAAAAAAAAAAAATCAAAATTTTTTTTTTTTCCCCACCTCTTATGTATACTTTATGCTTTAAGTTTAAAAACATGTTTTCTTTTAATTACCGGTAACACTCAGCATGCAAATCAGTTTCTATCCATCGGATTTTTTTTTTTGTTCATGGTTTGGTTAGTAAGAATTTTCCATAGTTAATTTTTCTCTGTAGTTAAGGAGTTTTGGGAATTGATGTATAGTATGTGTTTTTGGTATTATACATAAATATATAATATATATATATATATATATATATATAATATATATAATATAATATATATATAATATATAATATATATATATATAATATATATATTATATAATATGTATATATTTATATCTGCAAATCTTCTTTCAAAAAATCTGCGCAGTATTGTTTTGTTTGTTTAATCGTTTCTTGATTACCTAAAGTGAAAATTCTTCTTTCAGAAATTCTGATGTGAGTTTTTTTTTAATTGAAAGTTTTATGCCAACCCAGATCTAGATTGAGGGAGCGAAGTAAAAACCATTTACTCAACACATACACGCAATTCATGTGTGGATATGTGTTAAATTTGAGATATTCATTGTTTTAACACTTACCCGCACATCACGGGGTACAGTCTTTCAAAAAAGTAAATAAACAAATTACCCATTGCGCTCCGATCGTACATTTTTTTCAGTCTCCACGTTTACGTTTTCATTTTACCACTCTTTCTATTTTTGCCAGGGGACGGTTATTATTATTATAATTATTATTCAATCTTTAAAATTTCAGACCATTCGGAAAGCTGTAACATCATTAAAATGCACTTGCAATTTTTTGTCCCCATTGGCCGTAATGTTAAGAAAAACTTTTGACTGTACCTGCAATTAAACTATTCATCCGATTTTCATAAAATTCGAAATGAGACGACAAAATTCGGCAACGATTATATTTTTAAAATTTCAGACCATTCGGAAAGCTGTAACATCATTAAAATGCACTTGCAATTTTTTGTCCCCATTGGCCGTAATGTTAAGAAAAAGTTTTGACTGTACCTGCAATTAAACTATTCATCCGATTTTCATAAAATTCGAAATAGTACGACACAATTCGGCAACGATTATATCTTTAAAATTTCAGACCATTCGGAAAGCTATAACATCATTAAAATGCACTTGCAATTTTTTGTCCCCATTGGCCGTAATGTTAAGAAAAAGTTTTGACTGTCCCTGTAATTAAACTATTCATCCGATTTTCATAAAATTCGAAATAGTACGACAAAATTCGGCAACGATTATATCTTAATAATTTCAGACCATTCGGAAGGCTGTAACATAATTAAAATGCACTTGCAATTTTTTGTCCCCATTGGCCGTAATGTTAAGAAAAACTTTTGACTGTACCTGCAATTAAACTATTCATCCGATTTTCATAAAATTCGAAATGAGACGACAAAATTCGGCAACGATTATATTTTTAAAATTTCAGACCATTCGGAAAGCTGTAACATCATTAAAATGCACTTGCAATTTTTTGTCCCCATTGGCCGTAATGTAAAGAAAAAGTTTTGACTGTCCCTGTATTTAAACTATCCATCCGATTTTCATAAAATTCGAAATGAGACGACAAAATTCGGCATCGATTATATCTTTAAAATTTCAGACCATTCGGGTGGGTAGTTTTTGCTCTGTTATACACGCTTCCACTGCGCCACTCTGCTACGTTCTTTGGTAGGGAAAAAAAAAAAAAAAAAAACTTCTGCATCACTTCTGCAAACCTATCAGTTCAGAGAGGGACGGACGATAAACCTAGATTTTGAGAGATTTTGTTAGGAAACTTAAACATAAAAAAAAAGAGAATAAGTTTGGTAGGTTACTTGCTCACTCCGCTCTGTCAATAAACGGATGTCGCTGAGGACTTTTTGTGCGTCAGACAAATCAAGTAAAAAGAAAAATTTACGATGCACGTCCTATAACTAAGAACTTTGTAGTCAGTGATGGATATCAATTTCAATATGTTTAAAATACACGGTCCCTCCCATATACCGTAATGTAACGGAATTCTTTTGAGTGATGAAACGAACACTTCCTTTTCGATACTCACCCCTCCATCATGACAAATGGTGACACTATTTACGCGACAACGCAGGGCCCGACTATTGTAGGGGAAAGCAGATATTAGTTTTTCTTCGTTAAAGGAGAACAACAGAATGATGCCATCTGTTTCAGATTTAAAAGGGTGTTGTCTCTCCCCCGCTGTACTTACCATCCTAAAAAAGCTAATGATTAAAATTGTATAGTAACAACTTAGTAGTCCATTGTTTTGAGCTTCAGCTTCATTTTTTGTATAAGCCATGGCAACTAGCATTAAAGAAATAAGTCTGTAAAAGAGGGAGGTGTTGGTTTCGAACCCCGTCGGCCTAACCGTTTCGGAGTTTTCTTCGAAATCTTGGATTTCCATGCGGGTTAGGTTCCCTTAGAAAGACCTCCCCCCACGAAGGGCATTCCTCCTCGGGCCTATATCCCAAAGAGGCCGTCAAAAATCAATAAACCAACCAATCAACCTGTAAAAGAGCTGCGGGAAGGATCCCCTCGAGATGAAAAACAATTTTTTTTTTTTTTCCAAAAAGTATTCATATACATATATATATATATATATACAGTAAGCCCCCGACTATCCGGCCTAGTAAATCAAAAATGAGAAACGTTGCAAGCGGCCGAGACAGGCAGGTTCCCGTCCGTAGGAAAATGCTAACTCATGACAAGAAGGCAATAAATAGCAGAGGGGTGTAGGCTTGATAACCTGTTTTGTCAGTTTTGCAATGGAACACGTGCGGACGTTATTTTCAGCTTATCCTGGTTACTTTCGTATAGTCTTTTGGTTATGGTGCTTCGTGTTTATTTATTAAAGATTATGGAACGAAATGGGTGATAAACAAAAAAAGGTTGTAGTGACTATAGAGAAGAAACTACGAGTCAGCAGGAGGAAGCGACACTGGCTGATATTATTTTCTTGCGTAAATAGAGGCACATTGATTCATGGAAGAAAGCTAGTCAGGGAGCTAGTCAGTCATCTATCAACTACTTTTTCAAGAACTAAAACCTAAGTTTTGACTCTTTTATTTTATGCATGACTTTACATATTTGTGCAATCAATTAATTAATAAACAGTAAAACAAGATTTATTCTTTTTTTTTTTTTTTTTTTTTTTTTTTTTTTTTTTTTTTTTTTTTTACGAATTAGGTTACATTTTACGCTAATATTTTGCTTATTTTTAAACTTTATATATAAATTTTATCTTAACATGTGTAACATATGTTTTTAACATAATGGGGGGAGAGGGGGTTGCAGGAAGTTAGTAAATATTTATAGAACTCCGGCTTTTTTTACTTTCTTCTATCTTTACAAGAAGAAAGTATTGGATTCATGAAAATTTTCGACTTTCGGTTTTCGACGGATTTACACGTTTTAGGGGTCAGAGATTCCAAAAAACATGTTTTTACATAATGTCTGTCTGTGACACAAATTTTGTGGGCGCTCTATCTCAAGAACCAATGCACGGAATTTAATAAAAATTTATATTAAGTTAGTCCCTAATACAAATTGATGCTGATTAGTTTTTGGTGTAAATCGCTCAACAGGTGGCGCTGCTATACTGCATTTCCCGCGATTTCTGCACTAGCTCTATTTCAAGAACTAATGCACGGATTTTCATCAAACTTCAGATTTAGTTAATCCTTCATATAAATTGGTGCTGGTAACGTTTTGGTGCAAATCGCCCTACAGATGGCGCTGCTATGCTGCATTTTGAAGCATTTACACGATTTTCGTACTAGCTCTATCGCAAGAAATAATGCACCACGGATTTTCATCAAACTTCAGATTCTGTTAGTGCTTGACATGAGTTGACGTTTTGCACCTCGTGGTGTAAATCGCTCAACAGGTGGCGCTGCTATGCTGCATTTTTTGTGATTTCCGCGATAGCTCTATCTCAAGAACTTATGCTCGGGTTTTCAACAAACTTCAGATTCAGGTATACCTCGATATGAATTAGTGCTGTTTATGTTTTGCTGTAAATCGCTCAACAGGTGGCGCTGCTATGCAGCGTTTTTCTCGACTTCCACAATAGCTCAATGTCCAGAACTAATGCACGGATTTTCATCAAATTTCAGATTCAGTTAGTTCTTGACATGAATTGATGTTTTGTACCTTTTGGTGTAAATCGCTCAACAGGTGGCGCTGCTGTGCTGCATTTTTTGTGATTTCCACAGTAGCTTTAGCTCCAGAACTAATACACGGATTTTCATCCAACTTCAGATTCCGGTATACGACTGTTTGTGTTTTGGTGCAAATCGCTCAACAGGTGGCACTGCTATGCTACATTTTTCAAAATTTCTCCTACAGCTCTATTTCAATAACTAATGCACGAATTTTCATCAAATTTCAAATTCAGGTATACTTTTATATGAATAAATTGATGTAATTTATTTTACTATTTAAATGATTTAATTGACGTGATTTATATAGAAGAAAGTTTTGTGATGGCCACAACATACTAGTTATTATCTGGCCTAAACCTTCCGCCACATTAGGCTGGATAGTCGGGAGAGTTTACTGTATATATATATATATATATATATATATATTTAAAAATATATATATAAAAAGATGACAATACAGCGGCCCTCCTTTTGTTCGCCCCCTCTGATCACTCGATCAGTACGTGTGTGTTTGTCTCTGGAAATAACGTGTAAAATAAAAAAAACAGGTAATTATATTGAAGTTTTGCACAAATGATGATGTTTTTTACACGCTATTCCATGCAAAAAAAAAAAAAAAAAACTTTCAATTTTTAAGTAAAATAACGTCCAACAACGACAGAAACTAACTATCATTGATAGACGTTATTTCACTTAAAACTAGTCGGATATGCTCAACACGGATGGGTGAACAAAAATAATACGAACACCTATGAAATAAGAGAAAAGCTTTATTAATAGGGGGTTGGACCACTTTTTGACTTAATTACAGATTGTATGCATGGATTCATAGAGGTCATGAACAACATTTAAAGGAATATAAAGCCATTCTTCCTGGAGAGCAGTCTCTAATTCCAAAAGCATAGATAGTGATAGAAATCAAGCACGGAGTTTTTGATTAAAAATATCCCCACAAATGTTCAAGTCAGGAGACAGAGAGAGCCAAGCAAAATGTCCTAGTTCCTCCTCACGCTCTTCAAACCATTTTTGGAGGATTTTAGCAGTGTGGATAGGAGCATTGTCGTCTTGATAAAGTGAGCATTCTCATGGAAATAAAATCTGGACAAAAAAAGATACATTTAATTCCCCCCTCCCAGAATATCGGTAGCGATCTAAGGCTGTGCCAAGATATCGCACCCCATACCATAAGGGGAACCATATCCATGCTTCACAGTCGGAAAGAGACAGTCAGGAGAAAATGCTTCTGCAGACTTTTTTCACACCACATAAACGCGTCCAATTGCTTGAAATATGGTGAAGATTGATTCATCAGACCAAATGATTTGTTGCCACTGTTGGGGAGTACAGATATAACCAATGCCTTACGAATTGCAACTCTTTCATAAATGTTAGAAGCATCCCTTTGGACACTTCTTGCTGAAATTTGATTCTGGAGATGATTTACTATTTATCATTCAGGTTATTTGGGTCTGCGCTTTCGGACCGCTATGCTGTTCAACTCTCTTTTTATTCCTCTCAGAACGATTTCTTTTCCGTCCACTGTTGCACTTCGCAGACGACACTTTACCACATTTCGTCTACGCTGTCATAACGGCTGACACACACGTATAACCTTGCACGCCCCAAAATAATTGGCTGTTTTCGTCACACGGAGCAATCAGCTCACAACATTCCACCAATCATTCTCTTTTCAAACTCTGATAGGTCAGTCATTATTGAGTTTTTCAGAGCGCATGCAACACCTATGACTGATACCTTACCTTTCATAACCACTAGGTGGCAGAATTGAGTGCAAAGTGATATGCGCTTTCTGCTTCTCTGAAATGGACCATGCCCTTTTTCACGGCTGTTCGTATTGTTTTGTCACCCATCTGTATATAGGTGTTATTTATGACCTAAATATAATTATAAAGAGCAGTCAGATAGATTTATTATTATTATGCGTTGTTTATCGGCTCATATGACACAATTGAAATGGTTTTACTTCAAAAAAAAAAAAAAGCGCTTGGGCTGTAGTTAAAAGAAAAAGAAAACAGCATAACCTTTTTCCCCCGATTTCTGGAATCACAAAGAACAATCGTTAAAATAAACGATTTTTTTTTTTTTTTTTTTTTTTTTTTTTTTTTTTTTTTTTGTAGTACAGCCAGCCACAGTGAATGTGCAATGCATGCACAAAGTTAGTTCAGGCATGACACAGTTAAAAATTTCCCACTCCGCTCCGTCAATAAACGGATGTTGCTGAGGAATTTTGTGCGGCAGACAAATCAAGTAAAAAAACAAAAATAATAATAATTAAATTTAAAAACGCATACCAGCCACAATTGTCCAGCAATTATTGTTTTGTAGGCTTCAACTATTGCTCATTTTTCTTCTATAGTTCAAATCCTTTTGTGTGTCCCTGTAAATGAACGATACACACGCCCTATACTAAGAACTTTGTAGTCAGTGACGGATATCAATTTCAATATGTTTAAAATACACGGTCCCTCCCATATATCGTAATGTAACGGAATTTTTTTGAGGGATGAAACGAACACTTCCTTTTCAATACTCTCCCCCTCCATCATGACAAATGGACACTATTTACGCGACACGCAGGGCCTGACTAGTGCAGGGGAAAGGAGGGGGGAAGAGATATTAGTTTTTTCGTTAAAGGAGAACAGAATGATGCCATCAGTTTCAGATTTAGAAAAGGGGGGGGGGGGGAGGAGGGGTTCTCCCTTCGTACTTCCGTTTACCATGCCCCCACCATCATAAGTATAAAAAAAGTTATTGATTAAAATCGTATAGTAACAATTTACTAGATAGTCCATTGTTTTCAGTTTAAACTTTATTTGTCCAAGCCATGGCAACTAGCATAAAAGAAATAAGTCTGTAAAAAAGAGAAGGAGGGTGGGGGGGCAAGATACTCGCAGAGCCCCTCCTATTCAAATGGAAGTTTTATCCTAAGTAACGAAATCATCTACTTCATTCTAAAACTTGGTGATAACATATGTGAAAAAAAAAAAAAAAAACTATCTCGGCGATAATTCGCTGATAAACGTTCGCTGTCTAATTGTGTTTGTACCGAAAATGTATTGTGTGTTTAAAGATTTTAATTCTTAAAATCTTATTTAGAATAATATGTTTTCTTATAATTGAAAAAACAACATTCAGATCGTTCGTTGATATAGTATTACCCCCCTTCCTTAATTGTTCAAACATTTTATGTTATTAATCAAGCTTTCAATTGATTTTCTTATTTAACTAAATAGAATTTCACAGATTGTAATTTAAAGTGTTTTTCATTTTGTGATATTTGATTTCTTCCTTCGTGATTTTCATGAAGATTTTTTTTTTTTTTTTTTTTTTTTTTGTTAAATACATAAATTTAATTAAAATATTTATTTCTGTAATCTCGCACATCTGTTATCTGTTTAAACGAATTTGTCATAATAGGAAATTTTATACGAAAGTACTTTAGGACATCATGAGGAATGCAGTAAGAATTATAGCAAGTATTCAAATTTGTTACTATTACATTAAATGGATGCTACCACCTACCTTTCCATATAATAGAATTACCCAAATTCATATTGATTGGGTGAAGATGAAAAAAAAAAAAAAAAAAAAAAAAAATCAAGTTAAGTAGAAAAGTATTAACGCAAATAACCAATAATGCCTGAAAAAAATTTTTTTATTTACATTGTAACGGCTCACATTTATATCCTTATATTTCTATAACCGAAGGGGGTGGAGGGGGAAGTGTATTCCTTAGTTTCTTAAAGTTATCTTCTCTTCTGCTATTCTGTAACACCATGTTGATAAAGTGTTAAAATACTAAATAAATAAACGGGGGATGGGTGTGTTTTTTTTACTTCAGACTTTTTTATTAAACCAGTTCCATTCATGATCTATGAGGTCCGATTCATTCTTCAACTGACTTGTCTTATGTCGGGGCTCTCAATCAGATAAAAATTTCAATACGGAGGCGAGTTGCTGGATTCCAACCCCCCGCGAAACATGTTTGTTTGTTTTTTGTTATCGAAATATCATGCTCTGCTCACTCACGACCAGCTTTTTACCTCCCAACTATAAGAATTTTTAAATTTCAACAAAACACACTCTCTTCTGAGATTAGAGAATCTACTACATACAGCGAGTCGAATGAGCTGGAAAAAAAAAAAAAAAAACTTAAAAAAAAAAAAAACCTCTCCTCAAGTCAGGATGAACGACAACATCAACAACAAAAAATCTTCTACAATAAAATTTTAAAATTTAAATTTTAAGTATTACTTTCGCTTAACACTTTTCCCTTTAGAGATGTGCGCAAAAGGTTAACAACCATCTGAAATGTAATAGATTTTGTAAATTTATAAGATAGTTATTTAAAATTAAAAAAGAAATTGTATAAGTTGTTTGTATGAGTTTATTATTATCTTAATAATTCTTATCCTTATTGCTATATATTATAGTAAAATGCTTAATAAATATAAATGGAATAATAATAGAAACAAACTAAATTTCTTCTGAGAATATTAAATATTTCTGAAGTGTTTATACTACCATTAAATTGCAAGAGTTCTCTTTTTAGGTGCGTTCGTAATTATATAAATACGTAGCACCTATAGTCGTCGTTCAGTCCGTCTGTCTGTCCGTCCGCATATAACAGAGCAAAAACTACCCGACCGAATGATCTGAAATTTTTAATATATAGTTGCTGCAAAATTTTGTCGAGCCATTTCCAATTTTATGAAAATCGGATGTATAGTTTAATTACAGGGACAGTCAAAAGTTTTTCTTTACATTACGGCCAATGGGAAAAATTATTGCAAGTGAATTTTAATGATGTTACAGACTTCCGAATGGTCTGAAATTTTTAATATATAATTGCTGCAAAATTTTGTCGAGCCATTTCCAATTTTATGAAAATCGGATGTATAGTTTAATTACAGGGACACCCAAAAGTTTTCCGTTACATTACGGCCAATGGGAAAAAATTATAGCAAATGCATTTTAATGATTTTACAGCCTTCCGAATGGTCTGAAATTTTTAATATATAATTGCTGCAAAATTTTGTTGAGCCATTTCCAATTTTATGAAAATCGGATGTATAGTTTAATTACAGGGACACCCAAAAGTTTTCCGTTACATTATGGCCAATGGGAAAAAATTATTGCAAATGCATTTTAATGATTTTACAGCCTTCCGAATGGTCTGAAATTTTAAATATAAAATTGCTGCAAAATTTTGTCGAGCCATTTCAAATTTTATGAAAATCGGATGTATAGTTTAATTACAGGGACACCCAAAAATTTTCCGTTACATTATGGCCTATGGGAAAAAATTATTGTAAGTGCATTTTAATGATGTTACAGACTATGCACTTATGAAGCGCAAAAAATATATATTCAGTACAATATGGGGTGCAAAAAATAATTATAAAACTAGTTATAGTACGAACGCACCTCATTTGCCACGTTTGACGAGCAATTTCCAACTTGTTTCATAATGTGAGTAAGAAGTATTAAGCTTTGGGTGAGTTTTTTAAAAAAAACGTTGAAACATTCTATGCATAAATCCTGACAAAATCATATGCAGTAGGGCTTCTTCAAAGAAATTATGCATCTTCACCCCTCCCCAACCATTGATGGAAATTGTTGCAATCGGAATGCTATGTATTTTACCCCCCCCCCCCCTCCCAATTTACCTTTAATTTCTATTTTGTTTTACTCTAAACCATAGCTGGCAAGTTTTATATTTTGTATTATTTTTTAACAGAGAAATTTTTCTTATTTATTCGTCCGAATATATAGGATTAAGTAAAGGAAAAATTTCTGATCAATGATAGGAAAAGTGCAAAAGTTGGCAGCACAAAATTTATACATACATATCCATAATCTATAGTGTACAAAGCCGCCAAAGCTCCAACTTTTTGAAAACTACTATTTTAATACAGAAAATGATTTATTTAATTAAAACATTTCTATAATGTAACAATGGTGTACAAAATGTCGGAAATTGGTAACTCTGGGTGTATGATTTTTGTTGTTGATGTTGTCGTTCATCCTGACTTGAGGAGAGGTTTTTTTTTTTTTTAAGTTTTTTTTTTTTTTTTTCCAGCTCATTCGACTCGCTGTATGTAGTAGATTCTCTAATCTCAGAAGAGAGTGTGTTTTGTTGAAATTTAAAAATTCTTATAGTTGGGAGGTAAAAAGCTGGTCGTGAGTGAGCAGAGCATGATATTTCGATAACAAAAAACAAACAAACATGTTTCGCGGGGGGTTGGAATCCAGCAACTCGCCTCCGTATTGAAATTTTTATCTGATTGAGAGCCCCGACATAAGACAAGTCAGTTGAAGAATGAATCGGACCTCATAGATCATGAATGGAACTGGTTTAATAAAAAAGTCTGAAGTAAAAAAAACACACCCATCCCCCGTTTATTTATTTAGTATTTTAACACTTTATCAACATGGTGTTACAGAATAGCAGAAGAGAAGATAACTTTAAGAAACTAAGGAATACACTTCCCCCTCCACCCCCTTCGGTTATAGAAATATAAGGATATAAATGTGAGCCGTTACAATGTAAATAAAAAAATTTTTTTCAGGCATTATTGGTTATTTGCGTTAATACTTTTCTACTTAACTTGATTTTTTTTTTTTTTTTTTTTTTTTTTCATCTTCACCCAATCAATATGAATTTGGGTAATTCTATTATATGGAAAGGTAGGTGGTAGCATCCATTTAATGTAATAGTAACAAATTTGAATACTTGCTATAATTCTTACTGCATTCCTCATGATGTCCTAAAGTACTTTCGTATAAAATTTCCTATTATGACAAATTCGTTTAAACAGATAACAGATGTGCGAGATTACAGAAATAAATATTTTAATTAAATTTATGTATTTAACAAAAAAAAAAAAAAAAAAAAAAAAATCTTCATGAAAATCACGAAGGAAGAAATCAAATATCACAAAATGAAAAACACTTTAAATTACAATCTGTGAAATTCTATTTAGTTAAATAAGAAAATCAATTGAAAGCTTGATTAATAACATAAAATGTTTGAACAATTAAGGAAGGGGGGTAATACTATATCAACGAACGATCTGAATGTTGTTTTTTCAATTATAAGAAAACATATTATTCTAAATAAGATTTTAAGAATTAAAATCTTTAAACACACAATACATTTTCGGTACAAACACAATTAGACAGCGAACGTTTATCAGCGAATTATCGCCGAGATAGTTTTTTTTTTTTTTTTTCACATATGTTATCACCAAGTTTTAGAATGAAGTAGATGATTTCGTTACTTAGGATAAAACTTCCATTTGAATAGGAGGGGCTCTGCGAGTATCTTGCCCCCCCACCCTCCTTCTCTTTTTTACAGACTTATTTCTTTTATGCTAGTTGCCATGGCTTGGACAAATAAAGTTTAAACTGAAAACAATGGACTATCTAGTAAATTGTTACTATACGATTTTAATCAATAACTTTTTTTATACTTATGATGGTGGGGGCATGGTAAACGGAAGTACGAAGGGAGAACCCCTCCTCCCCCCCCCCCCTTTTCTAAATCTGAAACTGATGGCATCATTCTGTTCTCCTTTAACGAAAAAACTAATATCTCTTCCCCCCTCCTTTCCCCTGCACTAGTCAGGCCCTGCGTGTCGCGTAAATAGTGTCCATTTGTCATGATGGAGGGGGAGAGTATTGAAAAGGAAGTGTTCGTTTCATCCCTCAAAAAAATTCCGTTACATTACGATATATGGGAGGGACCGTGTATTTTAAACATATTGAAATTGATATCCGTCACTGACTACAAAGTTCTTAGTATAGGGCGTGTGTATCGTTCATTTACAGGGACACACAAAAGGATTTGAACTATAGAAGAAAAATGAGCAATAGTTGAAGCCTACAAAACAATAATTGCTGGACAATTGTGGCTGGTATGCGTTTTTAAATTTAATTATTATTATTTTTGTTTTTTTACTTGATTTGTCTGCCGCACAAAATTCCTCAGCAACATCCGTTTATTGACGGAGCGGAGTGGGAAATTTTTAACTGTGTCATGCCTGAACTAACTTTGTGCATGCATTGCACATTCACTGTGGCTGGCTGTACTACAAAAAAAAAAAAAAAAAAAAAAAAAAAAAAAAAAAAAAAATCGTTTATTTTAACGATTGTTCTTTGTGATTCCAGAAATCGGGGGAAAAAGGTTATGCTGTTTTCTTTTTCTTTTAACTACAGCCCAAGCGCTTTTTTTTTTTTTTGAAGTAAAACCATTTCAATTGTGTCATATGAGCCGATAAACAACGCATAATAATAATAAATCTATCTGACTGCTCTTTATAATTATATTTAGGTCATAAATAACACCTATATACAGATGGGTGACAAAACAATACGAACAGCCGTGAAAAAGGGCATGGTCCATTTCAGAGAAGCAGAAAGCGCATATCACTTTGCACTCAATTCTGCCACCTAGTGGTTATGAAAGGTAAGGTATCAGTCATAGGTGTTGCATGCGCTCTGAAAAACTCAATAATGACTGACCTATCAGAGTTTGAAAAGAGAATGATTGGTGGAATGTTGTGAGCTGATTGCTCCGTGTGACGAAAACAGCCAATTATTTTGGGGCGTGCAAGGTTATACGTGTGTGTCAGCCGTTATGACAGCGTAGACGAAATGTGGTAAAGTGTCGTCTGCGAAGTGCAACAGTGGACGGAAAAGAAATCGTTCTGAGAGGAATAAAAAGAGAGTTGAACAGCATAGCGGTCCGAAAGCGCAGACCCAAATAACCTGAATGATAAATAGTAAATCATCTCCAGAATCAAATTTCAGCAAGAAGTGTCCAAAGGGATGCTTCTAACATTTATGAAAGAGTTGCAATTCGTAAGGCATTGGTTATATCTGTACTCCCCAACAGTGGCAACAAATCATTTGGTCTGATGAATCAATCTTCACCATATTTCAAGCAATTGGACGCGTTTATGTGGTGTGAAAAAAGTCTGCAGAAGCATTTTCTCCTGACTGTCTCTTTCCGACTGTGAAGCATGGATATGGTTCCCCTTATGGTATGGGGTGCGATATCTTGGCACAGCCTTAGATCGCTACCGATATTCTGGGAGGGGGGAATTAAATGTATCTTTTTTTGTCCAGATTTTATTTCCATGAGAATGCTCACTTTATCAAGACGACAATGCTCCTATCCACACTGCTAAAATCCTCCAAAAATGGTTTGAAGAGCGTGAGGAGGAACTAGGACATTTTGCTTGGCTCTCTCTGTCTCCTGACTTGAACATTTGTGGGGATATTTTTAATCAAAAACTCCGTGCTTGATTTCTATCACTATCTATGCTTTTGGAATTAGAGACTGCTCTCCAGGAAGAATGGCTTTATATTCCTTTAAATGTTGTTCATGACCTCTATGAATCCATGCATACAATCTGTAATTAAGTCAAAAAGTGGTCCAACCCCCTATTAATAAAGCTTTTCTCTTATTTCATAGGTGTTCGTATTATTTTTGTTCACCCATCCGTGTTGAGCATATCCGACTAGTTTTAAGTGAAATAACGTCTATCAATGATAGTTAGTTTCTGTCGTTGTTGGACGTTATTTTACTTAAAAATTGAAAGTTTTTTTTTTTTTTTTTTTGCATGGAATAGCGTGTAAAAAACATCATCATTTGTGCAAAACTTCAATATAATTACCTGTTTTTTTTATTTTACACGTTATTTCCAGAGACAAACACACACGTACTGATCGAGTGATCAGAGGGGGCGAACAAAAGGAGGGCCGCTGTATTGTCATCTTTTTATATATATATTTTTAAATATATATATATATATATATATATATATACAGTAAACTCTCCCGACTATCCAGCCTAATGTGGCGGAAGGTTTAGGCCAGATAATAACTAGTATGTTGTGGCCATCACAAAACTTTCTTCTATATAAATCACGTCAATTAAATCATTTAAATAGTAAAATAAATTACATCAATTTATTCATATAAAAGTATACCTGAATTTGAAATTTGATGAAAATTCGTGCATTAGTTATTGAAATAGAGCTGTAGGAGAAATTTTGAAAAATGTAGCATAGCAGTGCCACCTGTTGAGCGATTTGCACCAAAACACAAACAGTCGTATACCGGAATCTGAAGTTGGATGAAAATCCGTGTATTAGTTCTGGAGCTAAAGCTACTGTGGAAATCACAAAAAATGCAGCACAGCAGCGCCACCTGTTGAGCGATTTACACCAAAAGGTACAAAACATCAATTCATGTCAAGAACTAACTGAATCTGAAATTTGATGAAAATCCGTGCATTAGTTCTGGACATTGAGCTATTGTGGAAGTCGAGAAAAACGCTGCATAGCAGCGCCACCTGTTGAGCGATTTACAGCAAAACATAAACAGCACTAATTCATATCGAGGTATACCTGAATCTGAAGTTTGTTGAAAACCCGAGCATAAGTTCTTGAGATAGAGCTATCGCGGAAATCACAAAAAATGCAGCATAGCAGCGCCACCTGTTGAGCGATTTACACCACGAGGTGCAAAACGTCAACTCATGTCAAGCACTAACAGAATCTGAAGTTTGATGAAAATCCGTGGTGCATTATTTCTTGCGATAGAGCTAGTACGAAAATCGTGTAAATGCTTCAAAATGCAGCATAGCAGCGCCATCTGTAGGGCGATTTGCACCAAAACGTTACCAGCACCAATTTATATGAAGGATTAACTAAATCTGAAGTTTGATGAAAATCCGTGCATTAGTTCTTGAAATAGAGCTAGTGCAGAAATCGCGGGAAATGCAGTATAGCAGCGCCACCTGTTGAGCGATTTACACCAAAAACTAATCAGCATCAATTTGTATTAGGGACTAACTTAATATAAATTTTTATTAAATTCCGTGCATTGGTTCTTGAGATAGAGCGCCCACAAAATTTGTGTCACAGACAGACATTATGTAAAAACATGTTTTTTGGAATCTCTGACCCCTAAAACGTGTAAATCCGTCGAAAACCGAAAGTCGAAAATTTTCATGAATCCAATACTTTCTTCTTGTAAAGATAGAAGAAAGTAAAAAAAGCCGGAGTTCTATAAATATTTACTAACTTCCTGCAACCCCCTCTCCCCCCATTATGTTAAAAACATATGTTACACATGTTAAGATAAAATTTATATATAAAGTTTAAAAATAAGCAAAATATTAGCGTAAAATGTAACCTAATTCGTAAAAAAAAAAAAAAAAAAAAAAAAAAAAAAAAAAAAAAAAAAAAAAAGAATAAATCTTGTTTTACTGTTTATTAATTAATTGATTGCACAAATATGTAAAGTCATGCATAAAATAAAAGAGTCAAAACTTAGGTTTTAGTTCTTGAAAAAGTAGTTGATAGATGACTGACTAGCTCCCTGACTAGCTTTCTTCCATGAATCAATGTGCCTCTATTTACGCAAGAAAATAATATCAGCCAGTGTCGCTTCCTCCTGCTGACTCGTAGTTTCTTCTCTATAGTCACTACAACCTTTTTTTGTTTATCACCCATTTCGTTCCATAATCTTTAATAAATAAACACGAAGCACCATAACCAAAAGACTATACGAAAGTAACCAGGATAAGCTGAAAATAACGTCCGCACGTGTTCCATTGCAAAACTGACAAAACAGGTTATCAAGCCTACACCCCTCTGCTATTTATTGCCTTCTTGTCATGAGTTAGCATTTTCCTACGGACGGGAACCTGCCTGTCTCGGCCGCTTGCAACGTTTCTCATTTTTGATTTACTAGGCCGGATAGTCGGGGGCTTACTGTATATATATATATATATATGTATATGAATACTTTTTGGAAAAAAAAAAAAAATTGTTTTTCATCTCGAGGGGATCCTTCCCGCAGCTCTTTTACAGGTTGATTGGTTGGTTTATTGATTTTTGACGGCCTCTTTGGGATATAGGCCCGAGGAGGAATGCCCTTCGTGGGGGGAGGTCTTTCTAAGGGAACCTAACCCGCATGGAAATCCAAGATTTCGAAGAAAACTCCGAAACGGTTAGGCCGACGGGGTTCGAAACCAACACCTCCCTCTTTTACAGACTTATTTCTTTAATGCTAGTTGCCATGGCTTATACAAAAAATGAAGCTGAAGCTCAAAACAATGGACTACTAAGTTGTTACTATACAATTTTAATCATTAGCTTTTTTAGGATGGTAAGTACAGCGGGGGAGAGACAACACCCTTTTAAATCTGAAACAGATGGCATCATTCTGTTGTTCTCCTTTAACGAAGAAAAACTAATATCTGCTTTCCCCTACAATAGTCGGGCCCTGCGTTGTCGCGTAAATAGTGTCACCATTTGTCATGATGGAGGGGTGAGTATCGAAAAGGAAGTGTTCGTTTCATCACTCAAAAGAATTCCGTTACATTACGGTATATGGGAGGGACCGTGTATTTTAAACATATTGAAATTGATATCCATCACTGACTACAAAGTTCTTAGTTATAGGACGTGCATCGTAAATTTTTCTTTTTACTTGATTTGTCTGACGCACAAAAAGTCCTCAGCGACATCCGTTTATTGACAGAGCGGAGTGAGCAAGTAACCTACCAAACTTATTCTCTTTTTTTTTATGTTTAAGTTTCCTAACAAAATCTCTCAAAATCTAGGTTTATCGTCCGTCCCTCTCTGAACTGATAGGTTTGCAGAAGTGATGCAGAAGTTTTTTTTTTTTTTTTTTTCCCTACCAAAGAACGTAGCAGAGTGGCGCAGTGGAAGCGTGTATAACAGAGCAAAAACTACCCACCCGAATGGTCTGAAATTTTAAAGATATAATCGATGCCGAATTTTGTCGTCTCATTTCGAATTTTATGAAAATCGGATGGATAGTTTAAATACAGGGACAGTCAAAACTTTTTCTTTACATTACGGCCAATGGGGACAAAAAATTGCAAGTGCATTTTAATGATGTTACAGCTTTCCGAATGGTCTGAAATTTTAAAAATATAATCGTTGCCGAATTTTGTCGTCTCATTTCGAATTTTATGAAAATCGGATGAATAGTTTAATTGCAGGTACAGTCAAAAGTTTTTCTTAACATTACGGCCAATGGGGACAAAAAATTGCAAGTGCATTTTAATTATGTTACAGCCTTCCGAATGGTCTGAAATTATTAAGATATAATCGTTGCCGAATTTTGTCGTACTATTTCGAATTTTATGAAAATCGGATGAATAGTTTAATTACAGGGACAGTCAAAACTTTTTCTTAACATTACGGCCAATGGGGACAAAAAATTGCAAGTGCATTTTAATGATGTTATAGCTTTCCGAATGGTCTGAAATTTTAAAGATATAATCGTTGCCGAATTGTGTCGTACTATTTCGAATTTTATGAAAATCGGATGAATAGTTTAATTGCAGGTACAGTCAAAACTTTTTCTTAACATTACGGCCAATGGGGACAAAAAATTGCAAGTGCATTTTAATGATGTTACAGCTTTCCGAATGGTCTGAAATTTTAAAAATATAATCGTTGCCGAATTTTGTCGTCTCATTTCGAATTTTATGAAAATCGGATGAATAGTTTAATTGCAGGTACAGTCAAAAGTTTTTCTTAACATTACGGCCAATGGGGACAAAAAATTGCAAGTGCATTTTAATGATGTTACAGCTTTCCGAATGGTCTGAAATTTTAAAGATTGAATAATAATTATAATAATAATAACCGTCCCCTGGCAAAAATAGAAAGAGTGGTAAAATGAAAACGTAAACGTGGAGACTGAAAAAAATGTACGATCGGAGCGCAATGGGTAATTTGTTTATTTACTTTTTTGAAAGACTGTACTTAAAAAGCTTACAACATTTTTTGACACGT